>CP092867.1:101406754-101437960 GCA_030710605.1 Cordylochernes scorpioides
TTCTCACATTAAAACATTTCTACCGCTTTTGTTTTTTAAAAGAGAATTAGTTTAAATAAGTTATAATTCAATATTGGTTCCTCTGACGTGATACAGGAGTGTGACGCTCTGTGTGTGCGGCAGGCCTGGCCCCTCACACCATGTACCGAGTGTCTGTGCGCCCCAAACCCAGTCGTCTGCTCTACTCCGAGGACAAGAACCCGCAGAAGAAGCTGGATCACCTCACCGCCAACGTGGAGTTCCGGACGCTACCTAAAGGTGACCTGAACTACCTAAAAAATATATATATAATATAAAAAATGATATTTCTGTTGTATTTTGGAATTATTTTTAAGATTAAGATCTTGAGATTTGATATACAAGGTGCGTTCATTAATTTCCAGGACTGCTCTGTATCTTTGAAAAAATAAAACAAATAAAAAAATAATTTAATATTTTTCAAAATATGCCCCTCCTGCCTCAATACACCTGTTCCATCTTTTTTTCCAATTGTCGAAGCAGGAGATAAAATCACTTTTTGAGAGGTTCCTCAAGGTTGCCTTCGATTCAGCTTGTATCATATCAACGTTGTCAAATTTCCTTCCTTTTAACTTCATTTTCAATTTAGGATAGAGGAAAAAGTCATTGGGGGCTAAGTCGGGGGAATGGGGTGGATGAGGGATCTGTATGGTTGAATGCTTGGCCAAGAACTGCAAAACAACATGGGCTGTGTGCGGCCGCGCATTATCGATGTGAAGTATCCAGTCATTGTTTTGCCATCTTTCAGGTCTTTTAAGGCGCACTGCCTCCCTTAAGCGCCTCATTATCCCCAAATAAACCTCTTGATTAATTGTACGTCCGAAAGGAATAAATTCATGGTGAACCAAACCATCAATATAAAAAAATGTAACAAGCAATGTCTTGACTTTGGATTTTGTAAATCTTGCCTTTTTGGGTTTCGGTTCCCCTCTTTCAATCCATTGGCTGGATTGACGTTTGGTTTCCGGGTCATACTGATACACCCATGTCTCATCCCCGGTAATGATTTTTTGCATCCATTCTGGATCGGTCCGAATCATTTCAACCATGTTTTTGCAGACATCCATTCTAACCTCCTTTTGTTCCTCTGTTAGAATCCGGGGAACAAATTTTGAAGACGTCCGAATCATGTCCAAATCTTTTGTTACTATTTGATGACACAGTCCTACAGATAGTCCAGTCTCTGAAGATAAGTCTTTAATAGAAATTCTTCTGTTAGATTTAATTAATTTCTTTATTTTGACCTTGTTTTCCTCGCAACGTAATGATCTTGGACGCCCAGTATGCTGATCATCGTTTACCTTTTCCCGACCTTTTAGGAAGCGTGAAAACCATTCAAAAGTTCTTGAACGGGATAAAGCTGCATCGCCAAAAGCTTCTTTAATCAATTCATACGTCTCAGTAGCACCTTTTTTTCAATTTAAAACAAAACTTAATGCAGATTCTCTGCTCTTCGAAAATGGCCATTTTAAAATTAGAAATGCGAACCTTACAAGGAAGTTGTTTTGTTCTATTTTTAGATCGGCGCGTGCGCCACGAGACTCGTGCTTTCAGTCAAGTGTGGTCGAATGTCCAATATTTAACTCTGTATAAAAAAAAAATCCTTAGCTTTTTTATTTATTTTATTTTTTAACCAGTCCTGGAAATTAATGAACTCACCTTGTATTTTGGAATATATTAGTATTAGGTCAATGGTATTGGTATGCAGTCGTGGGAATAATAATAAAAATGGTATTGATCAGAGATTGCTTTAATTGAGCTAAGTAATGTATAAAACATAATTTGATAAAAGTAATGCCTGGCTTAAGGCGAGTAGAATTAAAAAATGAAAATCTTATTTACATAATGTACAAAAGATTTGAGCCGGCCATCGGGAAACAACAACAACGAGTTTTTATGGTGAAAACGGCGACCTCTGGCGGTCGATTTAACAGAATAATTTTATCTATGAAGAAAAACGTTTTTATATAACATATATATACGATATATACAGGTTAGACTACTGAGACTACTGAACAGAAAACTTTATTTTCGCATTTTTCATTGTTCTGTTGATTGAAACTCCTTCAAGGCAGCTGTGTTTATTCCAGTAAGGTTTGGTTAGTCTAAGCCAAGAGAGAAAGATTGTATATTCATAAACAGAATATGAAAATGTGTCTTCAGTAAATAATCACCAAAGTAACCTCCTCAGAGGTCTATACAAAGCTTTATAAATTATTCCAGATAAAAGTTAAATGAAATTATCTCTCCTAAATTTCAACTGCCGTAGTTATACTTTACACTGAGGATAAAAGTAACATGAGAAAATACTCCAATTTCACACGAAATCAAATAGAATCAAATTTGAAAGTATATCTCCACATAAGTATGCTAGTATCTGTCGTTTCATGTGAGCCGGAGAAGTTGGAGGGGGTAAGAAAGGAAAGTGACAAATCTGATCGAAATATTCACAGTCAACTTCTAAATTACGCGCACACATCTGATAAAAATTTGTAGAGGCAGGAGTTGAAAGCTGGAAATAACTTTTGAACGGGAATTGAACATGTGGTGTTTTGCATAACAATAGTTATGTTTTAGATAAATTGTCGAGATATGCAAATAAGGTTTTGCATAGTGTTTGTTTGTTTGTATGTTAATTATTTTTATGTATATATATGTATCATTAAATTGTAAATAGTCAGTCATATTAGTGTTATGAGCCAATAAAGATTTTATCTCAGACTTAGTGGATCTCGGTGACCTGGTGTAGTGTAGAGACACAACAGTGGCGACGAAGGAAAAGTAAGCGAACAATGATGAATATTGAACAGTTCAACCCAAACAATGGAAATGAAATCTCAAGTTATTTAGAACGCTTTGAATCCTATTGCATAGCGAATGATATAGTAAAGATCGTTAAAAAGAAGGCAACATTTTTCTCGCTATGCGGAAGAGAAACGTATAATATAATACGGACGTTGACCTCTCCCAAGAATCCATTGGAAACAGAATGGGAGGAGATAGTAGCAGGGATAAAAAAATACTTTGATCCGACGCCAAATATAATAGTGCAGCGTTTTAAATTTGCGAAAAGGCTTCAAATGCCAAATGAAACAATATCTGAATTTATAACAGTTCTAAAGAAAATTGCCGAGAAGTGTGAATTCCCTGATTTGGAGGATAGGTTGCGTGATGCCCTGGTATGCGGTATTCTAAACGGGGAGATACAATCAATGTTGTTAATGAACAGTATGCTAACATTTAAAGTGGCTCAAGAGATGGCATTAGCACATGAGGCTGCGGTAAAGAACGTTGCAGAAATTAAAGATGGAAAGCCTCGGGAAGAAATGAATGTAATGGGAAGAGCTGTTAAGGTGAGACGGAGGAATGAGAAGATTTTTAAATGTTTCCGCTGTGGATACACAAACCACAGAGAAGAGCAATGTTTCTTTAAAGAGAAAAGATGTTTTAAATGCCAGAAGTTAGGGCATATATCTAGGGTCTGTAAGAACGGGAACTGGAGGAGCGATCGTAATAATTGCTCGATAGATGAGGAGGCAGAGGCAACTAATGGCCTTTTTAATATAAATCAAGTGAAGGACACAAGTAACATGCGGAATTATATGGTAAAAGTACGGACTAGCGGTCGAGATATGAATATGCTCATTGACTCAGGAACAAGAAAAAATATTATTTCTGAGAAGACATATATTGAAACTTGGGTGAAGTCAGAAAGGCCTAGAATAGAGAAGGATTATACCAAGTTGGTGCAATGGAACAGGCAGAGGTTATCGATTCTGGGTAAAATAAAAGCCGACGTAAAAGTAAACAAAAGAAGTATCACAATGGAATTTCTTGTGATCGAAGGTCCGGGCCCAAATCTGATTGGAAGGGAGGCGTTTGACCAGATTGGAATTGGTCTTGAATGGATGAATTATGGCGACAGTGTATGTCAAATCAATGAGGTAATGAATGGAAATGGTATGGCCGCTGCGATGAACGGCAATGGCAATGGAGCTAAGTACGGTAATGGCAATGGAATGGCCGCGGCTATGAATGGAAACGGCAATGGAATGGCTGCTTATATGAATGGTAATGGAATGGCTGCAATGATGAATGGAAACGGAGGCAAATACGCCAATGGAATGATGAGCGGAGCTAATGGAATGGGCGCGGGTTACATGAACGGTGGGGAGGGCATGTACAGTGAGGGTGACGGGCTGAGCGTGTACGGCAACCCCGGCGTGGACTTCCCACTTTTCGCCTCGGTGCCCGAGACCAGCTTCCAATGCGGACAACAGGAGCTTCCTGGATACTATGCCGATCAGGAGGGACCCACCAAGGCTGGAGGAAACACCTGGGCCAAGTAGACCAATAAGAAACCGGAGACTCCCCGAATACTTAAAAGATTGTGTAACAAATTGGGGGTGAGAAGATGTGGTGTTTTGCATAACAATAGTTATGTTTTAGATAAATTGTCGAGATATGCAAATAAGGTTTTGCATAGTGTTTGTTTGTTTGTATGTTAATTATTTTTATGTATATATATGTATCATTAAATTGTAAATAGTCAGTCATATTAGTGTTATGAGCCAATAAAGATTTTATCTCAGACTTAGTGGATCTCGGTGACCTGGTGTAGTGTAGAGACACAACAGAACACAACACACAAACAGATATGGAAACATAATCGCCGTTATATATATTAGAATATGTAGTATAACGCGGTAGCTCGATCACACTAGATATATTATCAATATATGGCGAAGACTTGCTAGGATCCCTCATAGAACCATCCTCTTCATTGAAGAAAATAATTGCCAGGATTTGAACTTAGAATCTTCTGATCCGTAGTCAGACGTCTTATCCGTTTCTCCACGCCGAATGTGTTCTGAATTTCTAATAGAAAATAATAAATTTTGGTAGATATTCTTATTTTTTCAGTGAAATAATATGCATCAAGGTTACTAACGTAGACAATAGATAGACAAGAAGCATGCGAAGTAGACAAGAGGTGTGTATACAAAAAGTACACAAGATGCATACAAGAACTACAGAAGAGCGTTTACCATGTTTTATCCTTCCAAACGTAGTATGTAGATAGAAGTACAATTCCCTAGAAAAAATCCGCCTCTCTGTTATGGCGCAAAGCACCTTCGTGACACGAAACGCTTAACTCAGGAATAATATTCTGTTCAACAAACAGCGGTAAGCTAGATGTGTACACTGTGGATGTCTGAGGACAATGGACCGTGCAGGGCTCCCCGACCCTCCCGTGGACGTGCAACTGGAGCCTGGGCCCCAGGACGGCACGCTACTGGTCACGTGGTTGCCCGTCACCATCAATCCCCGCGGCACCTCCAACGGCGCCCCCGTCACGGGCTACGCCGTCTTCTCAGGGCCCCGCAAGCTGGCAGAGGTCAACAGCCCCACGGGTGGGTCCCCCACACCGTCCATTCCCCGTGTGTCCACCGTGGTATTCCATCCAGCCCAGGAATCCTTTACGGCATTACAAACCCCGTTATATATCGCTACCCCAAGTGAAAGCCCACCCGTATAACATTGACTTACTGGAAATTATTTCAATTTTTGCATCTCCTATTTACAATTTGAACATTATAAGTTTAAGGTGTGTGTGTGTAGAAATCGTTTTTAATTATGTTTAGAAAAAAAGCATTTAATCATTGAATCAAATATCAACGTTAAATGGGGCTAAAAGTTGTTTATAATGCTATTAATATCAATATCAATACATATGTGTAGCGCATGCTCCCAATCCCTAACATAGAGATTGAATTCATTCAAAATGGTCAGACCATATTATCCAGTATGGGATACATAGTCTAGGACATGAATTTTACCTGCCATCTCTCTAGGGGGCCGATAATATGGTTTATAAAACTGTGGTGTACTACAACTGTTGTATTTATAATGGCAAAAAAAAAAAAAAACAAAGTCGGTGGACGAGTGGGTAACACCCTCGATTCCCGACGGTCATGAACCGGATTGAATCCCGCGTTAACATTTTTTGTTTATTATGTGAACTTCACATATTATTCAATGTTTCAATTATCATAAACTAGGTTGCTCTTGTTGAGCGGTACCTAATAAAGTGATTTTGAACCGAACCGATTATAATGGCATAATAATAATTTACTATAAATAAATACAAGATGAGGATTAAATTACTAAATTCATGTTAGATGTTTGAGGACTTGGTGACGTCAAAGTTTACCGTATTTGGCTCTACATTAGAGAAAAAGGAAGCATGGAAATGTTTTCTATTACTTAAAATTGAACTAAGTTTATAGAATATATTAGGGCAAAGAGTTTATTCAATATGAAGTAGTTCTTGAAAATAAAGATACTTCGGCCAGTAATTATTTTTATTACCTCGACGTTTGGACAAAAATCTATTGTCCTCGTCAGGAGCAAACAAAAAATAGATTTTTGTCAAAACGTCGAGGTAATGAAAATATTTACTGGCCGAAGTATCTTTATTTTCAAGAACTATGAATGTCGGCCAGGCAGCCTTTATCTTTACGATCCTTAGAAGTGTTGCAAGCTTTCGAGCAAATCCTGCTCTCCAACGGACAAATCCAAAACCAAATGAAGAGAGAGAAGTTATCGTGGGTGGATCTAATTCATTTAGTTTTGGATTTGCTCGTTGAAGAGCAGGTTTTGCTCGAAAACTTGAAACATCTTAGAATAAAGAAACTCTTTGCCCTAAACTTTGCTTATTCGAATATCTCTAGGCTAACTATCGCTATCGTAATTTTAAAAGGAAGATGTGATGCCTCTGCCTTCAGGTCTAAATATCACACACACACAAAAACCTTTATTAAGACACACAGGTCTTACAGAGGATTCTCCTTGGGGTTACAAGACGGAGAAACCCATGAAAGTGGGAAATATACAAAAGGGTAAAAATGGAGAAAGATTATATACACATGGTAAATATATACAGATTATTATTTGAATAATCCTATGGAAAATAAGAATATGGATTTGGAAAAAATATATATATTTTTGGAAATATGGGTGGGAGAAGTGGAGAGCGAAAAGAGGAAAGAAATTCAGGTCTAAATACTGTGGCGAAGAAATATTTTATATTTTAATTTAATTATTCAATGAAAATATTCAACAGATTATAAAAATATATATTAATCTGTTTATGTAAAATAATGAACAAAATATTTCTTTGCTTGATTGCTCAAGATTCTCTAGCTGTAGATAGTTTTGTTGATAATGGTCGACTTGACGTGCTGACGTCATCAATAAATACTTTCACATCCCCAGATATACAAAGACTTAATTTTGCTACGCTACAATATGTACAGGAGAAAAACACAGCCACCATCAACCAATTCCCATCCCTGGACACTTTTATTTTTCCGTTCGTCATTACTCTTCATAATTCACCCTTTCATACCTCATCCAAAAAGGTTAGAAATAGTCAATATTTCACCTTGAAATAAATTTTGATTTTTCGTTGAAAAGAAACTCATGCGGTGTAACTTCAAGTGTTGTTTTAAATCAACCAGTATTTTAACTTCCGACGTTTCAGTGACTTCCTGTCATTCTCTTCAGTGGAATGATTGACTCCTACTTCTACTTATATACATACATGATTTTCTGGAATATATGCAAATCGTGCATATGTATATAAGTAGAACTAGGATTCAACCATTCCCCTGAAGAGAGTGACAGGAAGTTACTGAAACATTGGGAGTTGAAATAAACTATTGGTTGATGTGGCTGTGTTTTTCTCTGAATCAACTTCCAACCAACAAATGATCTTCAAAAAATGTACAGTTCTTTCCTGCCCCTGCTTTGGTAGCGAAGGGTGACTGCCCAGTGCCCTCAGGTCTACACAATATCTCTATGTAATCGCGAGCATGTGATGTCAGGGGACCACGCGCTCATCAACGTGGACCATCTGTTAAACCTGAAGCGTCCCTGCATGGTGTCGGTCCGCACTAAGTCCGGGGACCACCTCTCCACGGACTCTCTGTCCTGCCAGGTCCCTGAGGAAGTCATCAAGGCCAGGGTGAGTCAACAGCTGTCGACATGTCCTCCAACAGTTGTCCTCTTGAGTGTCGTGGGCCAGGCGACATCTTGGGATTTTGGTCTCTGTCCCGATAGCACGAGGAATCAGTTAAAGAACACTGTCTTCCAGCACTCTCTTCCATATATTTCAATAGGTTAATTTACCCCTACCCCTTATAAAATTAATTCTAAAACCTTCGCCATAATTAAAATTATTTCAAAATGCTTGTACGTGCTTTGAGTGTCTCTGAGAGACTATGAATTGGTTACATATTTGCATATATATATATACATGCAATTCCTATAGTAAGAAAGCAATGGCTAAAATTGCTAATATGCAACTATTGCGTAAACTTATTTAAGTAAAGTCTTTGGAGACTTGTAGAAGAGAAGAATCTAATATCTCGTCCAAGTATTTTAAACAATAAACATTATATTACTTAGGGTTGATGCACGCAATGTGACAAGACGAGGTTCCTCCAACATGTGATGTTCCCTGAGGTCCTACCTAACAGCGTGTCCTGGCGCCAGTGTCCCGCAGCCTGGTGCTCCTCCTCCCGCGAGATGCTCTATGATATTGAGGAGGAAGCTGAAGAGGAGGAAGTAAGTCGTCGTGCGCTCCCCATCCTCTATCTCTTTCTCTCTCTCTCCTCTCTCTCTCTCTCTCTCACACTCTCGATGTCGATGTTGTGGCTGGGCCCCCACTTGCACCTTTCCTCCACTCCATCTCACTCTCTCCATACATCCAGGCACTGGGAAGACCTCCACAATCCTCCATACTCTGTCAACAGTCTCCAGATTTAAAGCATTTTATCTATCGATGATTTCAATATTAGCCATTTTTATTTCCTATTGAGATTTCACGTTTTCCAACCAATCTTTGGCTTCTAACGAAATACTACGCTACTTTGTTGGAAGTCATCCTGATTTCACCATCTCTTGACAAGACAAAGCATACTATCTACGTTTTCTTCGCGAAATACGTGGTGTCCCTGGAGACCCGATGGCGATCTTCCATCAAACTCTGCAGCGGTGACTGAAGTGACATGTGCATATTCATTGACAAGGCAAGTCGGGGAGTAGTCATAGAGAGGGAGCTACAACAAGCTTTTATTCGACCCTGAACTGAGTCTATAGCGTTACAGATCAATAGTCACTTCCCTTCAAGATTTAGCGATTAAAAGTTTAAAACACTTTCGCTCTACTCAAATTTCCCCAGAGCAAATATCGCTACAGACTCTATAGTGTCGTGATGACCACCAACCACAGAGAGTCCAAAGATCATTTTCCATTACCGTTTGAAAACCCAAAATGTTTTTGAAAAATTATTATTCAGAGGTATTAAAATCTATCCTAATCTTTATATCATTGTTTTATTCAACCTTGCAGAGACCGTGGGCATCACTTAGCTGGTGCAACAACAGATAATTTGACAACACGGTGCACATTTTCTCTTGTATTGTTTCCTTCTCACTTACAGTTTTTCTATTTGACATTAAGATCGAAGTCATTTTGCTATAATTCTCGAAGAATCTGTTATTCGAGGTCTCCCTTCCCTCGGCTGAACATCCCTCCACGCGAGTCACTTTCTCATCCAGGATCATAAGTCCCAGAGATCACACACGGGTCCACTAACCAACCTTCTAATCACTTCTGGCTTACCCCGCTCTGCCCCATCCAGCTCCACTCTCACTTCACCTGCGACTGTGTGCCGCCAGCAAATCATCCCGGACATCAACCTGGACATCGGCCAGAAGATCAAGGACACCACTAACGTCTTCAACCAGATGAAAGACTTCTTTACCCAGGTCAGTATTTGAACGATCCGTTCCCAACTCGAGAAAGTCTTCTATGGGAGTATTAGTACAGCCATGTCTTCTATTAGAAGGTAATGAAATGTCAGCAAGAATATCTTCAGGCTCATGCAGAAATATATGATTTTCTGAATTCTCCTCTAATGATCCACTACCCTTTTTACATTAATTAGCAAATATTCTAGACTGGAACACTAGAGCCCAATTTGCATATGTAACGGAAATTTTAAAGAATAATTTAACCTATATATTTGAAATGAAGGCGATAAAAACGTGGTGATTTTCTTTTAATGGTAAAAACACAAGCTTTCAGGCAAGAATGCCCTTCTTCAGGTTACAACTTGGAAATATTTTAAAACTGTGGATATGAAAGATAGCCCAATATAGTAGGTAATTTGGGCATTCTTTCCTGAAAGCTTGTGTTTCTACCATTAAAAAAAAAATCGTCACGTTTTTATCGCCTTCATTTCAAATATTATTGCGTGACTACGTCATGTCTGATCCTAACCTATATATAACCTTTTTCGAATTTATAAAGATAAATAATTATATATTTCAAAAATGATCTAATCGTACAAAAAACAGTGCCGTTGTGAAAAATATTACAATGATAAAACTAGTAACAATATTATTAATAAATATAGAGCCCTGAAAATATTTTTTAAAATACAAATATAAAGACAAAAATGATTTTTTTAAATGTTCAGTATGCAGCAAAAAAGAGGAAATATTCGAACCTATATTCGTATATTTTATATACAACCTCGATATCTAACCACTGAGCTTGAGAAACATTGCGCGCAGATTGGCTAATGGCTTCAACGCTGGTTGACAGTTTAAGGTCATGTGATAGGAGGGAACCAATCATAGGTATAATATACGTCTATATGACAAGGCTCAATAGCCCGAAACGCGTTCGTTGTTGAATTTTCTTTATTTATCATGCATTCTTCATGCAGCGCCTCCAAGCGGCGCCCGCGTCCACGCTTCTCTCATCATTACCCCACTGAAGCGCTGGACTGGAGAACAGTTCATGAAGTCACAGGCGTTCTTGTGAGCCACTTTGCTCAGAGTCTTGGTGAAGACGTCGGCCAGATTATCCTTTGTAGGGATGTAGACAATATTGATCTCTCCGCTAATTATTCTTTCTCTGACGTGATGATATCTTATGTCAATGTGTTTGGATCTGTTGTTCTCATTATTTTTGGAAAAGTCTATAGCGGATCTATTATCGCAATGAATTATTATAGTAAAGACAAAATTCGATAAGAACTTTAATTCTTTCAAGTTCTTGATTTATCAAGAAAATGAGTTGGCCAAATATCATGGAACAAGCCTAAATCAACGTTAAGTTGATATTTGTTCCACTAGATGGCACTCTGTGATCTAAAAATGTTCATGTGAGAGGTCAAGATAGGCCCCTCTTTTATTTTTAACATATGTCTATATACATAGATGGGGAAGGTGCTAGCTTTGGCCTTGAAGTCGATGATCAAGCACAAGGAATCCCCAACAGAACATCAACAACATGATGGAGGACCAATACCTGGATTCGTCCGTCCTTTTATAGCTTTGTCGAGGACTTATACTGCTGGGCTGTTCTTAAAACTACTTGAGAAGAACCAGAAAGGTTAGGTATATCTGACAGTAATTCTTCCGTAACTATATGACAAATGAAAACATTAAGACGCGAATGTTTCTTTTCACAAATAACTACTGTCTTTACTGCGATGAAAAAATATTGGGAGAGCTTGGCCCATCAGTGGTGAATCCTCCCAGCGATTTCATCAATTTAATCTACCAGACTGCTTCTTTAGATCTCTAATACTGTATTGGATCATTCTGCTTATATATGGTTCACTGAAGGGTGTGGAATCTTAGAAATAGTATTTAAGAAAACTATGGACATTTTAGGACAGTTACATAGGAACTGTAGCGTACTATCGAACACTACAGGAGCGATGTGATGCTGGCAGAAAAACCCTCAGGGCCCCGTCAACGCCACCCCCAACCCCGGCAGGAACCCTGCCCCCTACCAGACGCCGGTCATCCAGCCTCAGCAGATGTACCAGCAACAACAACAAGCCTACCCACAACAGCAGCAACAGATGGGGTACCAACAGTACCAGCAGTACCAACAACCCCAGTACCAGCAACAACAACAGCCCTATGTTCAACAGCAACAACAGCCTTACGTCCAGCCACAACAGCCCTACCCACAGCAGCCTCCTCTCCAGCCGCGGGGGAAGAAGGATCCATCGGGTCGACATCACCAGTTCTCTTCGCCCCGCCCCATCATTGGTAGGTCTCCTCTCATATCTCCGTATATTTTCTGTATATAAATATCATTCATTAATACACAATAAACAGAACGATTTGCAAAGCGTTATTAGATACAAAATTTCTTGCGTTAGCATTTCAACAAGTCAATGTTGGCCAATAATTCACTAATGTGTGTTGGTAATTCTTGAACCAACCATCGACCCATTGTAAATATAGTTCTATGTGGGCGTTTTTGACAAACTGCACAAAATATAGCATTCACTAAGGCACAATAAACAGAACGATTTACAAAGGGTTGTAAGGTACAAGATTTCATGCGTTAGCACTTCAACAAGTCAATGTGTGTTGGCCAATAATTTCTGAACCAACCATCGACCCTGTGTAAATTTAGTCCAATGCGGGCGTTTTCGACAAACTTCGAAAAGTATAGCATTCACTAATGCACAGTAAAATGGAAAGATTTTCAAAGCGTTATTAGGTACAAGATTTCATATGTTAGCACCTCAAAAAGTCAATGTTGGCCAATAATTTACTAATGTTGGTAGTTCTTGAACCAACCATCGACCCGGTATAAATTTAGTTCAATGTGAGCGTTTTCGACAAACTGCGCAAAGTATAGCATTCACTAATGAACATTAACAATAACATGAACAATATTAGGTACAATATTCCATGCGTTAGCACTTCATTAAGTCAATGTTGGCCAATAATTCACTAATGTTTGTAATTCCTGAATCAAAAATCGACCCGATGTAAATTTTGTCCAATGTGGGCGTTTTCAACAAAATATTTCTTCTCTATTAGCAAAAAAACAAAAATATTTTTTTGTTGTTTAATGACGAAAATATTTATGGCCATTATATATTTACCTAGGATTTGAAACAATAAAATGAGTTGAGTATGCTGATATTCCACCTTACCTCAGCATGCCGATGTGGCAGAGGTGAGCCAGTACAACTCCTACGATGAACAGCCGTACAGCGGCAGGAGAGGAGGCCGCAGGACTGGAGGTCATCACAAAGACGTGCGGTGGTTCGTGGCTCTGTTCGACTACGACCCCTACTCCATGTCCCCCAATCCTGAGCTTGCTGACGAGGAGCTCCCCTTCCAGGAGGGACAGCTAATCAAGGTAGATAGTGATACAATTTACTGGCAATGTGTTTCTTTTCAATAATATTGTGACGAAGAAATAATTTATATTTTATTAATCAATTATTCAATGATAATATTCAACAGATTATAAAAATATATATTACTCTGTATTGGTAAAATCATCATAAAAATATTCCTTTACTTGCTTTTTCAAGATTCTCTAGCTGTAGATAGTTTTATTGATAATTGTCGACTAGTTGTACTGACGTCATCAATAAATACTTTCACACCTTCAGATATACAAAGACTTGATTTCTAAGCTACAATATCATCAAATATTATCTCTACAGACCTTACTGCAATGATATAAGTTATTGAATGAGATAGATTGATCCAAGCCCTCTCATTCAATAACTTATATCATTACAGTAAGGTCTGTAGTGATAACATTTGAGAGGGTTTACTACTGATGAGTCAAGCCTTCTCATTCAATAACTTATATCATTGCAGTAAGGTCTGTAGAGATAATATTTGAGAGGGTTCACTACTGATGAGCCAAGCCCTCTCATTCAATAACTTATATCATTGCAGTAAGGTCTGTAGAGATAATATTTGAGAGGGTTCACTACTGATGATCCAAGCCCTCTCATTCAATAACTTATATAATTGCAGTAAGGTCTGTAGAGATAATATTTGAGAGGGTTCACTACTGATGAGCCAAGCCCTCTCATTCAATAACTTATATCATTGCAGTAAGGTCTGTAGAGATAATATTTGAGAGGGTTCACTACTGATGAGCCAAGCCCTCTCATTCAATAACTTATATCATTGCAGTAAGGTCTGTAGAGATAATATTTGAGAGGGTTCACTACTGATGAGCCAAGCCCTCTCATTCAATAACTTATATCATTGCAGTAAGGTCTGTAGAGATAATATTTGAGAGGGTTCACTACTGATGAGCCAAGCCCTCTCATTCAATAACTTATATCATTGCAGTAAGGTCTGTAGAGATAATATTTGAGAGGGTTCACTACTGATGAGCCAAGCCCTCTCATTCAATAACTTATATCATTGCAGTAAGGTCTGTAGAGATAATATTTGAGAGGGTTCACTACTGATGAGCCAAGCCCTCTCATTCAATAACTTATATCATTGCAGTAAGGTCTGTAGAGATAATATTTGAGAGGGTTCACTACTGATGAGCCAAGCCCTCTCATTCAATAACTTATATCATTGCAGTAAGGTCTGTAGAGATAATATTTGAGAGGGTTCACTACTGATGAGCCAAGCCCTCTCATTCAATAACTTATATAATTGCAGTAAGGTCTGTAGAGATAATATTTGATGAAATTATTGAAAAGAAACACATTGCCAGTAAATTTATTTGTTACAAATTTTACCGATAGATGGCAATTAAATTGATAAATTTAATATAGTAGGTAATGATGTAGGGATCTTGTATTTCTTCAACCAACTTCTTTGTTTCCATCCCAAGTGTTGTTTTATTTGCCTTGAAGTCCTGAACATACGTCTGACAGTGACGTATAGTACAATTAGTTCAGAGATCTCTTTTTAAAATATTCAAATACACCTATCCCCCGATTTACACGGTAGATACGTTCCTGAGAAAAACGTGT
This sequence comes from Cordylochernes scorpioides, assembly GCA_030710605.1. Lineage (NCBI taxonomy): Eukaryota > Metazoa > Arthropoda > Arachnida > Pseudoscorpiones > Chernetidae > Cordylochernes > Cordylochernes scorpioides. The sequence goes on from CP092867.1 coordinate 101,421,627, forward strand.
AAATCGGGGGATAGGTGTACACAGAAATAAAATGCATTGACAGGTTAAAATATGTAGTCAGCACATAAGCTCGGGATTCCTCGTGAGATGTGTACACAGCGCATGTGTTCAATCACAGTAGCATTTAGTATAGTGCGATAAAAACAAAAAAAAAACTTATTTGGAAAACCGTGTAAAAGCGAAAACGTGTAAAACAAGTACCGTGTAAATCGGGGGATAGGTGTATAGAAAAAACCGTATTTATGACTGGGCTAAATTACAAATAGCTCGCGCGATCGCGTAGTTCAATAAAATAAATAAAACAGAAAATGCGTTTTATTTGTTTTCTATGTACTCCTGTAGAAGGGCAGAGATGTCTGAAAGCTTGAGATTGTGTTAATAAAAATAAGAAGAAACTCATCTCCAGAATCCTGTTGTATTACTTAATTATATTGTCGCGAAGAAAAATAATCAAATAGACTTCCGAATTAATAACAAAAATAAATAGAATTTACAAAAAGCCTTTATTTATTGCTTTTAATTTTAATTGAATTTGAAATATATTAAAGATAATATTATTTATTTACACATATATAACTATATATAAACTAAAGAACAAAAGAAAATGAAACCAAAATGTAAACATTGGCAACCGCCATTTTCTTTGTCTGAAAGCAACTGTTCTATACTCGATCCTGCGCAGGCGCACACCACGCCCACCGCCACCACGTGTTGCTCGATGGGGTCGTGTTTTCGAGCCGCTCGCTCACTATAATGGATATTTAACAGCCTATGTACATGAGAGGACTCCCTTTTTCTTCCTCCCTTCCACGTAGCGCCACCGTTTTCCCCCGATCGGTCAGTCCAGCTGTCTTCCTGACAATATCCAGGAGATTTAAATCAAGTAAAGTAGAAATGATCACAGAAGGAGTTATGTGGCGCAGGTCTATGGCGACAAGGACGGCGATGGCTTCTACCAAGGCGAGGTGAACGGCCAGCTGGGGTTCGTGCCCAGCAACATGGTGTCGGAGGTACAAGTCGAAGCGGACGGTATCGTTCGCAAGCTCAACCCGCACCGCAACACCGGTGAGTTGGTCCGCTTCAGTTGGTTGACTTCAGTGTCACACCACAGTGTGTCCGGCAGATAAACCTTACAACCCTGCCGTACGGAGGATGATTGCTCTCTATGACTACGACCCTCAAGAGCTCTCCCCCAACGTGGACTCAGAGGTAGGGATGAATATACGTATATAAGAGAAACACAAGTCGGGAAGAACACGCTTGTTCGGCGGTACATATACTAAAATTGGAACGATACAGAGAAGATTAGCATGGCCCCTGCGCAAGGATGACACGCAAAAAAGTCGGGAAGAAGAGATTCTTTTATAAGAGGATGATCGTACAAGATTTCAGGCAAGACGTCTTTCTACGGGTAGGACGATCGTCGTCTTATATAGAGAAGCTTTTCTCCCCGACTTTCTTCTTCTATAGCGAATAGAGAGATTATCGTTGTGTTAATTGTATTGAATTGTTTTGAAGATATTGGTAGACGTGGATTGGACAAGGAGAGTAAATAGGAAGAATTTTCTTAACCCATATGCCCATCAAAATTGTGGCGTCTATAAGAAATGATCTGAAGTTGTTCATGAGACTAGCTATCCTATACCCCGAAGTCTGTGCAGATGGAACTGTCATTCAAGACTGGCGACATCATCTTCATCCACGGGGACATGGATGATGATGGCTTCTACATGGGCGAGTTGAACGGGCTCAGGGGCCTTGTGCCTTCCAACTTCCTGAGTGAAGCCCCGTCCCAGGGCCCTGCTGCTTCTACACAACCCCAGGTATTGGTCTCGCTCGTGGCATCTGACAATCACTGAGAGAAATGCTACTGTTGAATTTTCATGCGAGGATAAGATACTGTAGTGAGAGTTAAGTGAATAATTTTCGTATCAAATTATCTCCAGTAAGTCTTAATACTAGGCGATTTTCCCAGTACCCTTTGATTTGGTATCATCCTAGCAGTCTTTGAGCAACTGTTGAAAACTGCCTATATATATTCTGATAATCTGTCGTTTAAAAAATACTGTGCAAGTTTTTAAAACGTGGATTGATTACATACACATGTTATAAATGTGAGTTTTCAGGATAATTTTAAGCTTTTTTATTCATCTAAGTATTATATAAATTCTATTCAAACATAATATCACGTTTTATTATTGAAATCTAAGAACTTAAAGTGCACTCTGCTATAGTGAATTTAGCCATGGATTTCTACAGTACATGTTTTATTGTCCGGTACTGGAGGAGAAGAGAGAGATTCTCCGTCAAAAGATTGGTTATGAAAACAATTCGCCATATGTTCTAATGGCAAAAGTAGTGAAAAGCAAAGCCAATACATTAGCTTTCCGCAAATTCTGGAAAACAGCACAGACAATAGGAGCAATACAGATGATGGATTCAACTTAAAGAAAAATCGATCTTAATCTCCACTTTCTGTAGATAGCTGTTATGTTTACTTCTGTTTTACCTATCTGGGAGAATCCTGTATGGACGAGTGTCCTTAATAAAGGCTTCTGTTGTTGTTGTTGTATTATATAAATTTATTTTCTATTTAAGGGATTTTCCTCTAACTGTGACGTGTATTGTAGGTCCGCAACCAGCACAACGAAATCCAGTACCATCCCCAAGGGTATGCTCCCCAAGGCCAGGCTCCAATCCGTCAGCCATACCCTGTGGCTCAGCAAGGAGCAGTGATGCCAAATCCAACACAAGAAACTAAACTAGGAGCGGGATTGTCTGCTCTCAAAAATATCTTTTCCTCCAGTCCTCAACCTCCGCCACAGCAACAGGCTCCTCCTCCTCAGATGGCACCGCCCTCCCCAGATGGCCGCGCCCCAACAGTTCCTCCCCGCCCTTAACCAGCAAATGGTCCCACCCCATCAACAAATGGCCCCACCCCACCAGCAGATGGCTCCACCCCACCAACAGATGGCCCCGCCCCATCAACAGATGGCCCCGCCCCATCAACAAATGGCCCAGCCCCACCAACAGATGGCCCCGCCCCATCAACAAATGGCCCAGCCCCTCCAGCAGATGGCCCCGCCCCTCCAGCAGATGCCCCCGCCTCACCAGCAGATGGCCCCGCCCATGGCTATGCCCCAACAGCAGCATCCAGCCATGGTTCAGCCCCAACCCATGCCCCAACCTCCTCCCCAACAAGAATCCAAAGGACTGCTCTCCTCAGTCACTGGCATGTTCAAAGGTTCCTTGCTCAAAAGTTAGCAGTGCCTCGTCGTCGTCAACTACGATGGTTAACCAATGTCACGTGCTCTTGTTTCTTTGCGTTTGAGTGTGTGTGCCAAATGATTTCCTATCAATTTCTTTATCTTTAATATGGATAATTTGGGTTTTACTTGAATAGTTTTCTACTTCCATTCTTTTAACTCGATATTTCTCCCTTTAATTAGAAATATTCTATCTGGGAATCCATTTTGAAAACTTTCATATTTTTATGTTTTTAACACTGAGCATGTCCAACTCCTTGAAAAACTTCCCAAAGAGGACAAAGATTGACCCAAGTTTGGACTTATCATATCAGTTTTAGCATATACTATTGTGATATCTCCGTAGAATGTTGCCATTTCTAACGCTCTGTACATATATATATATACATATATATTATACTAAGAGATAGTCTATTGAGTAGCTCGACAAAAAAAAGCAATATTTACTTGGATAAAAAGAGTGACAATATATAAAAAGAGATTTACACAAAGGAAACATTCTCTTTAGGCCTTTTGTTGTGAAATTGTTGTCATCAGGGCTAGAGTCCCCCAAGTTTCATAGAGCCTCAAGTGCATTTACCTTGCCTCATATGGATTGCATCGCATTGCACAAAGTCCTCTGATGTGAGGGGACAGACACTGACTAGTCCAGCGCCTTCATGAAGCGAGGTTTTGTACCCGAGCACTAGTGAGATTTTCTATACCGACCCTCGGCTCCTAGCACTCCTTCACTCCTTCATGCCAGGGCGTCTCTCTCCGAGTAGACACGTAGTAATCCCTATACAACGATGCATTACTTGCCTCAACCTTTCCTTCTCAAAATTCTATACCCATAGTGAATGCACGTGTATCGTTGCTCCAAACCTTGTTCAACTTGCATTCGGAAATATTTTGGTATTTAAGTGGCATTCTGATTTTTTTATTTTTCTTTGTTATAGAAAAAAATATATATAAAAATGGGGAAGAGCTAAACTATTGCATGTTTTTGAGTGAGAATGGTTCTGAGTGGTTATTTTTCCTTCTTCATTTCCTCCAGTTAATTACTTGCGAGACAAAATTGCCTTAGAAGATTGCAGAAGACATTCATATTTTCACTAGGTTGTTCCTCACGGCCTTAACTCCGCGGCTGGTGCTTGACGCCCTGCGCCCCTTCAAACAACGACGTAGTTCCCTCCATTTGTGATGACCATTTGGGTGAGATCAGCACTTCTTATCTCTAGAGTTAGATTTCTGGGTTGAACACGATGCCACACACTATCTCTCTCTCTCTATCTTGTATGCTCTATCTCTCTATATATATAACTCTATCTCTCTTTACTCTGTATGTCTGAACATCTTTGACACATTTTCTACCTACATCCAACTGTGGTAATTCTCTTTTTCTAGCTCTCTCTCTCTCTCCTTCTGTTTCACTAGCAACCTTCAAACAGTGAGATCCCTTTTTTCTTTCTCCCTCGATGAGGGGGAGGTTGTATTTTGTAAAAATTGTATAAATAAACGATTTCTTGTTGTCAACAAGTATGGACTCTTTATTTGAACATTTTCTTGCATACATCACAACATACTGCATATGGCCACTATGATACTAACTCCGCCCTTGCCGGTTCCAAGCCCGGATGAAAAAGGAGGAGGGGGAGCAGTAACAAGCTCACTAAAAAACCTGGGCTCAGCTGGCCCGGCTGATAGTACCCTGTAAGGGCTCCTAATCCAGGTATACAGGATGAGCTGCGTTTGTACTCCATGTTAGGAGCGGCTGCACGTGGCGTCTGTTCCTCAAGTCAGAGGCAGCCATTTCTTTGGGAGCTAAGTCGGCCTGCCACTGAGTAGTGCTCCCAGTCTTAATGACAAAGGTAGACGCATTCTACTTCACCCAGTGTGGAGATAAGAAAGAAGAAGACTATAATACTGAACTAGCAGACTTCAATGTGTATCTGCCCACACTATTGATGGAAACTAGACTTCCAATAAAAGTGTTTATTTATAGTCAATGAAGTGGTACAAACCTTCCCCTGACAAGACTCTTCTATGGTGAGCCAGTGGTGCTATGTTTCACACTCCCAGAAATAGTGAAAAGAACAGTCGCTGTGAAATTTCCTCTCAAGAAAACTTGAGGATCAGGATCGTCGGAGAAAATAAAGGAAGAGTCACATGGCGAAGTGTCACGACAGACCATTGCACTATGCCCACGCAGTGGTAATGACAAGCATGAATGACAAGATTGGATGCTCTGGTGGACCCAAAAAAAAATACATCCAACTCAACTACACCTCTTTTGGCCCATCTTGTTTATATTAAAATTAATTATTAAACTTAGTATGAAGGATGAATTCGTAACCTTTTAACTTTGCATATTATTTATTATTAATAGCCAAATATACAAAATAAACTTAGTATTATTTACATATGTAAAACAAGAATAAAAATTATAATTATTATATACAAGATATCCTTTTCTCTCAAACACGAGCTCATTAATGCGTCTTACACTTTATTAAACGGAATTCACTAGAGAAGAATAATAATTTTTATTGAACCACTGTTGGGCATTTACATACATATAAGGTTTTTATTAACTGAGCAAAAAAACAACCATAATATTAGGATTAGGCGTAATTATTAAAACATAAACAATGCAAGATGATGATAACTGTACATAAAATATTATTATTGATTCAGGTTATCACACTCATCTATACCCATTGCTACTCTGTGTAATATTCCAAGACATCTTAAATAGCTATCAGACCTCCTGTCGGGACATGATGATGAGCGGAATGTAGGTTCAGAATTTCCACCAATTGCGTAGATTCACTTTGTTTTTCTTGAAAAATTAGAGAAAAAGGCCAGATAGGTTATCGGTCATTTTTTTCCTCCCTAAAATATCTTATTGTTTTATTGATTTCTCATCTACATTTACACGTGGTACAAAGAATTTGAAACAAGAGTTACATGATTATAGCTGGGGTTATGAGATAATTACTATGGTACATAGAGTGTGATTTAGGCTTTTTCATGGAGTTATATTTATAACTTACTAGCCGAATGACCCGGGCAACGCTCGGGTTTTACCCGATTAAATGTTTTATTAAAATACTATTCTTTACAATTATAAATTGGCGTCGTGGATGGCACTTTTGAAACGTCCCGCTTCAATCTTTGTGTGTTTTTAAACTACAAAAATAAATATGTAAAATTTCACAACGATATTTGAAAATTGTATTATTTAGATTTTTTGTATGAATATATTTTAAATCTGATATATACATAAAATGATATGATAATGATAGCAAGTGATTTCTTGTTCCTACCCTGTCATTACGTCACTCAAGGTCACCGTCGCGCCACGTGGTGGCGCAGCAAACGGTGACACCTGAATGGCGCTCTCCTATTGGCTCGCTACGATCACGCCACCAAAAGCAAACGGTGACAGAACGCATGACGCTGATAACTGTATATAGAATAATTATTTACCATAAATTATGAACAAGGAAAATAAAACGCTTATAAATTGCAATAAAACCTTAATGACAGTTATATATATTGCAGCGTATATAGAAATCAAGTCTTGGAATATCTTAATATGTGAAAGTATTTATTGATGACGTCAGTACGACTAGTCGACAATTATTAATCAACAACCAAACTATCTACAGCTAGAGGTTACTGAGCAAGCAAGCTAGGCAAGATATATGATGATTTTACAAATATAAAGTAATAAATCTGTTTTATATATTTTTTCATTGAATAATTAAATTAAATTAAATTAAATAATAAATTATTTCTTCGCCTCAATTATAAAATATTTTTAAAAGGCATATCCTGACCACGTTTTCACGTGAAATTTTAGATGGCAGAGCGCCATCTAGTGGAACAGAAATCAACTAAACGTTGATTTAGCCTGTTCCCTAATATTTGGCCAACCCATTATTTTATTATTTTTTCATGATGGTATCCATCAATTGCCAGAAATATGGGAAAAAGTAGTCTAGTGACGAACAATACTTTGAACATTGAATGTCTGAGCAATTTTTCACAATAAAGCTTCAATTTTCGAAAATATATCGCACGAATTGAAGTATACTCCCAATATATATATATGTTGTAACGGAGTAACCCGACGTGTGAATAAACTGGCAGTCGTAAACGTGGGGCGAAAGTGGCACAGTTTTCCCATACGTGGACAGCAAGAAGCAGAGGCGGGGCTAGGTGTTAACACCGAGTGGGTCGGAGACAGCCCACGGGACAGAGGTGGAGGCCATGACACAAACCTGGATGCCTAACACCGAGACAAGGAGAGAGAGAGAGCCAGAAGCGGCCTGCGTAGATGGACACACTGTATCACACTCTGAGCTGACATTGCTGTGTTTATCCCGGAAGGGGTCGTCTATAAAACCCCGGAAGGGGCCCCTTCCTGGGAATCGGCTATGTCCTTTGAATCTTTGCCTCGTAACTGTCTCCAGACCCACTCTTTTTCAGTTTTATTTTGACGTCATCATTTTGTGTTTGAATACAAATAAGGATGATGCAGGTTATATTAATAAAGATATAGCAAATGATACAAAATATAGGGGGTGGTAGCAAATAGGAGCAGTGTACATTTTAATAGGAGGGTATATGATCTTATAAATTAATAACTCTAACTTAACTAATTAGAAGATATGTGGAATATACTAACAGTGTTATTGTATCACAATTTTTAAAATATATTACAGAATGTGTCCCGGTGATGAAGGTTTGTTTGGGGGAAATTATATGAAATAAATGATGACCTAACAAACCTATTATAAAATCAAAAGAAATGATTTGGGTACAAATGGGTTAAAATTATTATCAATATATGAAAATAAAATAGGATAATATTATAATTATGACGTTTCAATAAGATTTAGAATATGATAAAAGAGAAATACATATGAATAAATGATAAAATTGAGAAAACATGCAAGATAAAATTAGAAATGCCATAAAAGTAATTTACTTATTTACAAAATTAAGAAACTATTAAAAAAAAACTAACTGAAAGAAACATAAAGCTATTAGGTTAAACTAAGGTTATAAGTTAACGTAGAGGATTGATGATAGTATAGGGGATGTCTGAGTATGTTCCTGCAAAGAAACAGCTTGATGAGTTCTACAATGCAGTACGAACTTGTGTTAGTGAGGTACTGTTTTCTTTAACAGAACGTTCAAGATGTTCCGTCTGCATTATTAGTTCAGACTAGCAGGGAGAGGTAGGTAAGTTGAGGAATGTGGAAAGGTAAACGCAAGAGATGTATTGCTGCCAATATGATTATTGTACCCGGCAAGTATGACGAAAAATAAAAAATAAAAATTATGATTGGAAATGATAGAAATGATGAGCCAGGTGATAAAAAAAAAAGAATCTAGCTGGTTATCCTGAACTCACTATTGGGAATGATATAGTGAGAAAAGATGTTTTACAGTTGGATTAATCAAATAAAAATATATAAAATGTCTGGAGAGCAAGAATTGAGATTGGGGAATGAGGAAGCTATGGGCAGGGGAGGTTAAAAAAACGTAATAGAAAAAAACTTAAACTATTAAAATATTATAAATGCTCCCAATTAAACATTTTCAAATGATATAAAAGATGGTTTAGAGAAGTTATAATATGTGTGTGATAAGCCTGGACATAATTAAAATAAAAAATATAGGGAAATGTTATAATTAGTTGTTGATGGCTGACAGCATTTCTAATGATGGTTGAATGGCACACAAAATAATAGTAAATTAAATTTTATTGCCCTCTATCGTTAAAATTTTACACAAATAAATTTACTGGCAATGCGTTTCTTTTTTAAATCTCTACAGACCTTACTGCAATGATATGATTTAATGAATGAGAGGGCTTGGCTCATCAGTAGTGAACCCTCTCAGCGGTTTCGCCAAATTAATCTCTAGACCGCTCTACTATTGTATTGGACTGGTTTTGTTATATACCCTGCATTTTCTATGGAAGGCAGCTAAATGGTGTTTAGTGAACTATGGACATAAGCTTATAGGTCTGTAGAGGTACATACATATAAATTTCAAGGTATTGCATCGAGCAAAGCTCTTCCGCGCAAAACATGTTTTCATAACCATTATATATTAGTAAATTAAATTTTATTGCCCTCTATCGTTAAAATTTTACACAAATAAATTTACTGGCAATGCGTTTCTTTTTTAAATCTCTACAGACCTTACTGCAATGATATGATTTAATGAATGAGAGGGCTTGGCTCATCAGTAGTGAACCCTCTTAGCGGTTTCGCCAAATTAATCTCTAGACCGCTCTACTATTATATTGTAGAGATTTAAAAAAGAAACGCATTGCCAGTAAATTTATTTGTGTAAAATTTTAACGATAGAGGGCAATAAAATTTAATTTATTTGTCATTGTTGGTTTAGGATTTATGTGACTTTGTGACCTGTATTTAGAGTTCCAGATGATTTTTTGTATAATCGCTGATTCCATTCAGGCTTCTGGTGATTTTTCTCTCGGGCGCTTTAATTTGGAGTCTATTGTATTTGAGTATTAGCAAAAATTTGTTTTAATTCAATAGCTAATTATGTGTAAATGTGGCGATTTGTTTTAAATTTATAGGTTGGTCATCTTTATCGCCTTAATTTTTTTAAATAAAATATGATAACTATAAAAATAATGAAACAATTCCTTTTTTAAAAATTGCAAAGATTTTAATTTGAATATTTTAAATATATTTTTCAAAATGTATATATGTTTGTTTGCATAAAAATTTCTTTAATTCAAATTGTTTATAAATTGAATATAAATTATATATTATATAAAGATATTTGTATCAATCTCTTGAAAATTGGGTTGATCAATAGTTATATGTATAATCTGTGAAATTAAAGTTTTGGCCATTGTTTGGTTCTCTTGATTTACTTTCGCCCTGGAACCTGGGTTACCAAATAAACAATAATATCTTATTTTCTCGGTTTTCCATCACAAGTAGCTTTCTCTCTCTCTCTCTCTATCTTTTTGACATATTTAAATGTTAAATAATAATGTTTCAGAAAGGATGCTTTCGAAACTTTTTAATAAATTGGCCTTATATCGTTCACAAAGCAATAAAGGCCTTTTGTATCAAGATATTACCAATTCCACACCAGGTACTTTAGAAAGCTTTATTTATCAACGTGATATAAAAGAAATCAAAGCCTTGATTGAGGCAGGAGTCGATGTGAATGAAACAAGTTCAAATCTAACTCCCTTAGAGATTGCTATTAAACTGTCCGATATCGAAATAATAAAGGTGTTACTAGAGTCTGGGGCGAATGTCAATAAAGAAAGATGGAATGGTTTGTCAACAATAGTAATTGCAACAAGAGAATGCTCTGTAAATCAGATTACCATAATGAAACTTCTGATAGAAGCTGGGGCAGATATTGATACCAAGAATAAAAATGGTTGGCGTGCCATGAAATATGCCATTGAACATGGCAATCATCAGGTAGTGGATCTTTTGATTGACTCTGGTGCAGATGTTAATGGACCTAAAGATATAAAAACATATCTTGAAATAGCATTTTTATCTGGCCAAATAAATATTGCAAGATTATTAATAAGGAAAGGTGCTGATATTGAAGGAACTGAAAATAAATTTGGAATAACTGCCATAATGAAGGCATCACGGTATGATAATATTGACATAATCAAAATGTTGATTGAAGAAGGTGCAAATATCCATACCAAGGATTTGAGAGGACGTAATGCATTGTTTTATATGGCTACCTATAACCAGCCTCATTGTGCTAAATTCATTATAGACAGAGGGGCAGAGGTCAATGTGAGAGATAAAAATGGCCTGACAGCTTTCAACTTGGCCTGTAGCCATAACAGCCTGGACATGGTCAGTCTCCTGCTGGAATCAGGAGCTGAGATTTGTGCAAATTACTACCCTCCAAACCTGGAGATGACTCTGGGAAAGAAAGAGTTGGTACTTCGTCTGATTCCCTTCATCCTTCTGCAAAGCCAGGAGGATAGGAAGCCAGAGTATATTCGTGGAAATCTGGCCTATTCTATATATTGGGATGTATGCATAGAGGAAATAGGTAGAATGCGAGTCCATATGCTGGGGAAGAGTGCGGTGACCCTGCATAGATTTATCACTCAGCTGGATGAAGACATGCTGGCAGGTTACCTAGCCAATGATGCCACCCAGCTATACCAAGAAGTCACAGCCATTGTTGAAGGCAAGGAATACCCCAACTTCAAGGACATCATCAAATGCCGTATTGAAGCTGGAGAGATGAGAAGGAAGTTGCTGATCCGCACTGAACTAGTGCTGTTGTACAGCAACTTAAAGACACTCCCAGGAGAAGTACTCTTCAGAATCTGTACTCTACTGAACAGTGCAGAACTGGAGAACTTGCTGAGTTGGACTATGTCTGACTGAACCAGATGTAAAGAAAGGATTCAGAGATAGGTTGTTACCTTTCCAAACCCACACCCAGTGTATGTGAACAAATGTATACTGTCTCATGTCAAGTTCAGCAAACAATCCTTCCATCCCTGTAGTTGGAACCTTTGTGTAGATTGGTGGAATCTTTGAGTTACATGTCCCACCGTCAAACCCCAGATACTGAGTGACCATGTGTAAGTTCATTGTACTGTAAACTATCTTTGTAATGTCAACATAATCATTAAAGAACTTCAAACAAAGTTTGTCCATCATTAAAAACAAATATTTGATCCAAACTGAAGTATCTCCATCACATGTATGCAAAAACACTCTAGGGAATAATAATTTGGAAGAAAACATTTGTTTTGTACTCAAGAGATTGGTATAAGCCGATTATAAAGTGGAAACTTTGCTAAAAAAACTAAAATATCATGCAGAACAAAAAGATATAAAAGTCATGTCAATCTAAGAGGTTTGGTCCAAGTAGAATAACCCTTTGATAAGTTCCCCAAACCACAGCAAGTGTTCCTGGGCTGGGCTTGAAAAGTACTCAGTGGATACAGGTAACTTTTCTGTACATCTCCATTTGCTCAGATTGGATAACACATTGCTACACATATTTAGTAGAAATTTAACTCCGCCTTTGCCGGCCCCAAGCCCAGATGAAAAAGGAGGAGCAGTAACAAGCTTGCTAAAAAAACCTAGGCTCAGCTGATAGTACCCTATTAATGCTCCTGATGCAGGGATAAAGGATGAGAAGCGTTTTTTTCTCTATGTTAGGAGTGTATATCCAAGCTGTAACCAAACAAGAGAGAAATTACTTTCAAGTTACTACAGCCAGCTGTATCTGTCGTGCTCTACCTTTTCCAAAAACAATTTTATGCTCTCGTAACTCCCTTTCATGTTGAACGCGTGTGCTATTGACACCGGTTTTGAAGGAGAACAGCCTATAATAAAAGAAAATAAGACCTAATCCAAATAATTTATTGGTGTGTGATGTTTCGGCAACAACATTGTCACCATCATCAGACAAAAGAATAAAATAAGTGAATATCAATGTTGATGCTAAGCCATCACACTTGAAGATTCTATTTTAAAGAGTTCAGGATCTGAAGCTCTCCTCTACTTCAAGAAGTTGAGAAAACTAATTCCAACGAGAACAGCCTATGTTAGGAGTGGCTGTACATGTCATCTGTTCCTCATGTCAGAGGCAGCCATTTCATGTTGGAGCTAAGTCAGTGACCTGCTTCTGAGTAGTGCTCCCAGTCTTAATGACAATGACGCATTCTACTTTACATAGTTATGATGGTTGTCTAATAACAACAACAACAACAACAAAAGCCTTTATTTAGGGCATTCCGCCCCATACAGGATTCGCCGTATTTACACGTCAACAAGAGGAGAGGGAAGAGGAAACATTTACAACAAATAAGGTTTGTCTCACATTCAGTTACCTATTTACAGATAGTTCATCCTCCAGTATCCTTTGCCCTGCATTCTTTCTCATGCGCCCAGCTTCTGTGCAGAACTTAAAGTATCTAACAATCAGTGATGGTTGTCTAATATGATGTGAAGATAAGAAGAGAAGTAATTATGTAAATATAAAAGTTTTTTCAATCTTAAATGATGATTTGTAGATAGCAGAATGCCATCTATTGGAATAATTATCAACTAAACATTGAATTATATAAAAGGGCGTACCTAGATCTGTAAAGAAAAAAAAAAAAATCTTTTTTTCCTCAAAATATTTCAAGAGATTGCTCCCTCTTTATTAATTAATTGCACAGTAAACTTGATAAAAAGGATATAAAGAGATAAAGAATAAATTGATGAAGAGGGAGCAATCTCTTGAAATATTTTGGAGAAAAAAATAGTTTTTTTTTTTTTCTTTACAGATCCAGATACGCTCTTTTATATAATCTTAATTGATGGATCACCTTTTGACTTGAACATTGAATATTTCTTCATCTTTGACTATTGACCAAGATTACTTTGGCCATTTTCCACTTTTGATAAATATTAATTCCTCTTTGCTCAACTTTTTAGTTAGTGGGTTACTCTTGTCAAAGGGCTTATAGGCTTGAGTTTAGGCACAAAAGCTTGAGTTCAGAGTAACTCCGCCTTTGCCGGTCCCAAGCCCGGATGAAAAAGGAGGAGGGGGAGCAGTAAGAAGCTCCCTAAAAAAACCTGGGTTCAGCTGGCTCGGCTGATAGTACCCTGTAAGGGCTCCTAATCCAGGGATACAGGATGAGCAGCTTTTTTTCTTTAAAAAAAAAAAATGCTCCAATGGCCCCCGATTCTTGCAAAAGTCCAACCCCACCAGCGAGTGCAAGTAACCAAACGGGGCTCTGGCATTTGTAAGTGCAAAGTCGAACTGCTTTTCACACGTGTAGACATGTGGTGCTCTTACAGTAAAAAGCAGTCGCTAACTACCCACCATGATTATCATGGCCTGTACCATGTGTACTAGGGATAAGCAAAAAAAAAATGATGGTTGTCAAACAGACACCATCAAGGGTCACAACTTGATACCCTAATATGATTGAGTGGAGATAAGAAAGAAGAAGAGAGAAGTTCAGGTAATAAAACTTTTAAAGAAACTTTCCCTGTATGGATCTTCACTTGTATTCAATTTTCAAGTTTTGTTTAGTCCACCACAGTCAATGTGTAAAAGGTAACTTGGGACTATACACCTACCCCATAAGAACATTCTATTTTTACTCATTCAGTACTTTTGTCTGATGATGGTAATTATGCTGTTACTGAAACATCACACACTATTTATTTATTTGCATTTGGTATTATTACTTTATATTTCAGGGGGTCGGTGGAAGGATGGTCTAAAACCATTGGTTTTCGACCGTTAAGACCTAAGTTCGATTCCCGCATTGGGCACTTTTTTTTTTAATTTAAAAAAATATGCTCCAATGGCCCCCGATTCTTACAAAGGTCCAACCCCACCATCGATTGCAAATAACCAAACGGGGCTCTGGCACATTTGTAAATGAAAAGTTGAACTGCTTTTCACATGTGTAGACATGTGGTGCGCTTACAGTAAAAGCAGTCGCTAACTACCCACCATCATTATCATGGCCTGTACCATGTGTACTAGGAATAAGCAAAAAAAAAAAAACTTTGTGTTTCTAATCTATAATCCAAATTGTACCTCATCATTTGGATGTGGTCTAGTTCTTTTATGTTTCTAATTTATAATCCAAATTGTACCTAATCATACCCTATATATGTTCACTCTATCAACTAGCACCTTGGATTGGTCACATTCTTCCTTTCACCTATAATCTGCTAACTGGTGGCACAATTATCCTGGCCAGTACTGGTGGGTGAGGAGGGATAATGGTTTTGAAGCTGCCTGGATTTTCTACCAATACAGTAGAACCTCCCTTAGCAAACACTCGCACTAATCTTCTTTCTTATCTCCACACTGGGTGAAGAAGAATGTGTCTGCCTTTGGCATTAAGACTGGGAGCACTACTCAGTGGTGGGCCGACTTAGCTCCAAAAGAAATGGCCGCCTCTGACATGAGGAACAGACGCCATGTGCAGCCGCTCCTAACATGGAGTACAAACACTGCTCATCCTGTATCCCTAGATTAGGAGTCCTTACAGGGTACTATCAGCCGGGCCAGCTGAGCCCAGGTTTTTTACAGAGCTTGTTACTGCTCCCCCTCCTTTTTCATCCGGGCTTGGGACCGGCAAAGGCGAAGTTACTCACACTAATGGACATCTCCAAACAACAGAGAGTTTTAACCGCCAAAATTTCTCTCTGATTGAAAACATGTTTGTGATAGCAGACACCTTCAAACAACAGACACTTTCCCAATTCATCTTTTATTGATTTTACATATAATAGACCCATTTCCACCATAGGACAAATCAGAAAATTGACAAAGAATAAAATTTATTTTTAACATTCAATTTTTAACTGGTTTACTATAACCATTTACTAAAAAAAAGGTTATCTATGGACAATGACTTTCCAGAATAGTTTCGTTTTCCTACTATGTACTAAGTGTCAGCCTGCAACCCCAAAACACATTATTGACTGCATTGACTCATCCATTGATGAACTCTACTCTTCCCCGGCAGACACCATCAACAAGCTTTACAAGCTTGATACCTTAATGTGATTGAGTGGAGATAAGAAAGAAGAAGAAGATTAAAAAAAAGTGTTGAACAAGAATATAATAATAAATATAATATGCTCATAAGGATGATAAAACACAATTTGGATTATAGCTACAAGAAAATAAGATCTAATCCAAATAAATTAATAGTGTGTGTAACATGCTTTGTATTTATTTATGTAAAATATTTAATTATTCTTTGATTTTTCTTCATAGTTAGGTTGTTGTTGTTTCTTATCCCCTTGTGTAAAGATTACACGAATTCCATGAGTTCATGATTTCATGGAATGGGGTATAGGGGTGCAGCTTTCATTGATCATGGCACCATGTCACACTTTGGTGAAAGTCTGACTTTTCCTTCATAGTTAGGTAGTCTGATACCCTGTACTTTTGGTAATTTTGCATAAGTTTGTTTTGTTTATATATTTTGACTAACCTTGTTGTAATTAAATTAAATATTAAAACACAAAATATTGTGACTATCTATCCCTTATT
>CP092867.1:101443535-101520874 GCA_030710605.1 Cordylochernes scorpioides
GATCAATAGTTAAATGTATAATCTGTGAAATTCAAGTTTTGGCCATTATTTGGTTCTCTTGATTTATTTTCGCCCCTGGAACCTGGGTTACCAAATAAACAATAATAATATATCTTATTTGCTCGGTTTTCCATCACAAGTAGCCTTCTCTCTCACTAGCTTTTTGACATATTTAAATGTTACATAATAATGTTTCAGAAAGGATGCTTTCGAAACTTTTTAATAAATTGGCCTTATATCGTTCACAAAGCAATAAAGGCCTTTTGTATCAAGATATTACCAATTCCACACCAGGTACTTTAGAAAGCTTTATTTATCAACGTGATATAAAAGAAATCAAAGCCTTGATTGAGGCAGGAGTCGATGTGAATGAAACAAGTTCAAATCTAACTCCCTTAGAGATTGCTATTAAACTGTCCGATATCGAAATAATAAAGGTGTTACTAGAGTCTGGGGCGAATGTCAATAAAGAAAGATGGAACGGTTTGTCAACAATAGTAATTGCAACAAGAGAATGCTCTGTAAATCAGATTACCATAATGAAACTTCTGATAGAAGCTGGGGCAGATATTGATACCAAGAATAAAAATGGTTGGCGTGCCATGAAATATGCCATTGAACATGGCAATCATCAGGTAGTGGATCTTTTGATTGACTCTGGTGCAGATGTTAATGGACCTAAAGATATAAAAACATATCTTGAAATAGCATTTTTATCTGGCCAAATAAATATTGCAAGATTATTAATAAGGAAAGGTGCTGATATTGAAGGAACTGAAAATAAATTTGGAATAACTGCCATAATGAAGGCATCACGGTATGATAATATTGACATAATAAAAATGTTGATTGAAGAAGGTGCAAATATCCATACCAAGGATTTGAGAGGACGTAATGCATTGTTTTATATGGCTACCTATAACCAGCCTCATTGTGCTAAATTCATTATAGACAGAGGGGCAGAGGTCAATGTGAGAGATAAAAATGGCCTGACAGCTTTCAACTTGGCCTGTAGCCATAACAGCCTGGACATGGTCAGTCTCCTGCTGGAATCAGGAGCTGAGATTTGTGCAAATTACTACCCTCCAAACCTGGAGATGACTCTGGGAAAGAAAGAGTTGGTACTTCGTCTGATTCCCTTCATCCTTCTGCAAAGCCAGGAGGATAGGAAGCCAGAGTATATTCGTGGAAATCTGGCCTATTCTATATATTGGGATGTATGCATAGAGGAAATAGGTAGAATGCGAGTCCATATGCTGGGGAAGAGTGCGGTGACCCTGCATAGATTTATCACTCAGCTGGATGAAGACATGCTGGCAGGTTACCTAGCTAATGATGCCACCCAGCTATATCAAGAAGTCACAGCCATTGTTAAAGGCAAGGAATACCCCAACTTCAAGGACATCATCAAATGCCGTATTGAAGCTGGAGAGATGAGAAGGAAGTTGCTGATCCGCACTGAACTAGTGCTGTTGTACAGCAACTTGAAGACACTCCCAGGAGAAGTACTCTTCAGAATCTGTACTCTACTGAACAGTGCAGAACTGGAGAACTTGCTGAGTTGGACTATGTCTGACTGAACCAGATGTAAAGAAAGGATTCAGAGACAGGTTGTCACCTTTCCACCCAGTGTATGTGAACAAATGTATACTGTCTCATGTCAAGTTCAGCAAACAACCCTTCCATCCCTGTAGTTGAAACCTTAGTGTATATTGGTGGAATCTTTGAGTTACATGTCCCACCGTCAAACCCCAGATACTGAGTGACCATGTGTAAGTTCATTGTACTGTAAACTATCTTTGTAATGTCAACATAATCATTAAAGAACTTCAAACAAAGTTTGTCCATCATTGAAAACAAATATTTGATCCAAACTGAAGTATCTCCATCACATGTATGCAAAAACACTCTAGGGAATAATAATTTGGAAGAAAACATTTGTTTTGTACTCAAGAGATTGGTATAAGCCGATTATAAAGTGGAAACTTTGCTAAAAAAACTAAAATATCATGCAGAACAAAAAGATATAAAAGTCATGTCAATCTAAGAGGTTTGGTCCAAGTAGAATAACCCTTTGATAAGTTCCCCAAACCACAGCAAGTGTTACTGGGCTGGGCTTGAAAAGTACTCATTGGATGCAGGTAATTTCTCTGTACATCTCTATTTGCTCAGATTGGATAACACATTGCTACACATATTTAGTAGTAATTTTAACTCCGCCTTTGCCGGCCCCAAGCCCAGATGGAAGAGGAGGAGCAGTAACAAGCTTGCTAAAAAAACCTAGGCTCAGCTGATAGTACCCTATTAATGCTCCTGATGCAGGGATAAAGGATGAGAAGCGTTTTTTCTCTATGTTAGGAGTGTTTATCCAAGCTGTAACCAAACAAGAGAGAAATTACTTTCAAGGTACTACAGCCAGCTGTATCTGTCGTGCTCTACCTTTTCCAAAAACAATTTTATGTTCTCGTAACTCCCTTTCATGTTGAATGTGTGTGCTATTGACACCAGTTTTGAAGGAGAACAGCCTATAATAAAAGAAAATAAGACCTAATCCAAATAATTTATTAGCGTGTGATGTTTCGGCAACAACATTGTCACCATCATCAGACAAAAGAATAAAACAAATGAATACCAATGTTGATGCTAAGCTATCACTTGAAGATTCTATTTTAAAGAGTTCAGGATCTAAAGCTCTCCTCTACTTCAAGAAGTTGAGAAAACTAATTCCAACGAGAACAGCCTATGTTAGGAGTGGCTGTACATGTCATCTGTTCCTCATGTCAGAGGCGGCCATTTCTTTTGGAGCTAAGTCAGTGACCTGCTTCTGAGTAGTGCTCCCAGTCTTAATGACAATGACACATTCTACTTTACATAGTTATGATTGTTGTCTAATAACAACAACAACAACAACAAAAGCCTTTATTTAGGGCATTTCGCCCCATACAGGATTCGCCGTATTTACACGTCAACAAGAGGAGAGGGAAGAGGAAACATTTACAACAAAATAAGGTTTGTCTCACATTCAGTTACCTATTTACAGATAGGTCATCCTCCAGTATCCTTTGCCCTGCATTCTTTCTCATGCGCCCAGCTTCTGTGCAGAACTTAAAGTATCTAACAATCAGTGATGGTTGTCTAATATGATGTGGAGATAAGAAGAGAAGTAATTTTGTAAATATAAAAGTTTTTTCAATGTTAAATGATGATTTTAGATAGCAGAATGCCATCTATTGGAATAATTATCAACTAAACATGGAATTATATAAAAGGGTGTACCTAGATCTGTAAAGAAAAAAAAAAACAATTTTTTTTCCTCAAAATATTTCAAGAGATTGCTCCCTCTTTATTAATTAATTGCACAGTAAACTTGATAAAGAGGATATAAAGAGATAAAGAATAAATTGATGAAGAGGGAGCAATCTCTTGAAATATTTTGGAGAAAAAAAATTGTTTTTTTTTTTTTTTCTTTACAGATCCAGATACGCTCTTTTATATAATCTTAATTGATGGATCACCTTTTGACTTGAACATTGAATATTTCTTCATCTTTGACTATTGACCAAGATTACTTTGGCCATTTTCCACTTTTGATAAATATTAATTCCTCTGTGCTCAACTTTTTAGTTAGTGGGTTACTCTTGTCAAAGGGGGCTTATAGGCTTGAGTTTAGGCCTAAAAGCTTGAGTTCAGAGTAACTCCGCCTTTGCCGGTCCCAAGCCCAGATGAAAAAGGAGGAGGGGGAGCAGTAACAAGCTCGCTAAAAAAACCTGGGTTCAGCTGGCCCGGCTGATAGTACCCTGTAAGGGCTCCTAATCCAGGGATACAGGATGAGCAGCGTTTGTACTCCAAGTTAGGAGCAGCTGCACATGGCGTCTGTTCCTTATGTCAGAGGCGGCCATTTCTTTTGGAGCTAAGTCGGCCTGCCACTGAGTTGTGCTCCCAGTCTTAATGACAAAGGCAGATGCATTCTACTTCACCCAGTCATGATGGTTGTCAAACAGACACCATCAAGGGTCACAACTTGATACCCAAATATGATTGAGTGGAGATAAGAAAGAAGAAGAGAGAAGTTCAGGTAATAAAACTTTTAAAGAAACTTTCCCTGTATGGATCTTCACTTGTATTTAATTTTCCAGTTTTGTTTGGTCCACCACAGTCAATGTGTAAAGGTAACTTGGGACTATACACCTACCCCATAAGAACATTCTATTTTTTCTCATTCAATACTTTTGTTTGATGATGGTAACAATGCTATTACTGAAACATCACACACTATTTATTTTTTTGCATTTGTCTTGTTACTTTGTATTTCAGGGGGTCGGTGGAAGGATGGTCTAAAACCATTGGTTTTCGACCGTTAAGACCTAAGTTCGATTCCCGCATTGGGCACTTTTTTTTAATTCAAAAAAATATGCTCCAATGGCCCCTGATTCTTGCAAAGGTCTAACCCCACCAGTGATTGCAAGTAACCAAACGGGGCTCTGGCACATTTGTAAATGAAAAGTCGAACTGCTTTTCACATGTGTAGACATGTGGTACACTTACAGTAAAAAAAGTTGCTAACTACCCACCATGATTATCATGGCCTGTACCTCGGGTACTAGGAATAAGCAAAAAAAAAAATGTGTGTTTCTAATCTATAATCCAAATTGTACCTAATCATACCCTATATATGTTCACTCTATCAACAAGCACCTTGGATTGGTCACATTCTTCCTTTCACCTATAATCTGCTAACTGGTGGCACAATTATCCTGGCCAGTGCTGGTGGGTGAGGAGGGATAATGGTTTTGAAGCTGCCTGGATTTTCTACCAATACAGTAGAACCTCCCTTAGCAAACACTCGCACTAATCTTCTTCTTTCTTATCTCCACACTGGGTGAAGTAGAATGTGTCTGCCTTTGGCATTAAGACTGGGAGCACTACTCAGTGGCAGGCCAACTTGAACCCACCCCATAATCTTCAAATAAAGAAATCTCCTCTGATTAGCTTCTTCTTCTTTCTTATCTCCACTCAATCATATTAGGGTATCAAGTTGTGACCCTTGATGGTGTCTGTTTGACAATTATCATGACTGGGTGAAGTAGAATGCGTCTGCCTTTGTCATTAAGACTGGGAGCACTACTCAGTGGCAGGCCGACTTAGCTCCAAAAGAAATGGCCACCTCTGACATGAGAAACAGACGCCATGTGCAGCTGCTCCTAACATGGAGTACAAACACTGCTCATCCTGTATCCCTAGATTAGGAGTCCTTACAGGGTACTATCAGCCGGGCCAGCTGAGCCCAGGTTTTTCAGTGAGCTTGTTACTGCTTCCCCTCCTCCTTTTTCATCTGGGCTTGGGACCGGCAAAGGCGGCGTTACTCACACTAATGGACATCTCCAAACAACAGACAGTTTTTCTCTCTGATTGAAAACATGTTTGTGATAGCAGACACCAAACAATGGACACTTTCCCAATTCATCATTTATTAATTTTACATATAATAGACCCATTTCCACTAGAGGACAATTCAGAAAATTGAACAAAGAATAAATATTTTAAAATAAAATTTATTTTTTAACATTCAATTTTTAACTGGTTTACTATAACCATTTACTAAAAAAAAGTGTTAAACAAGGATATAATAATAAATATAATATGCTCATAAGGATGATAAAGCATAATATGATGCACTAGTGCTCCATCTGTTATCAAAATTCGAAACTATTTTAAAGGCCTAAGATTCTTTTTGAAAATAAACAATTTCTACTGCCCTTACTGCAATGGAAAAATTAATGGGAGGGCATAATATGGAATATAGCTACAATAAATAATGTCTGATAAGACACAATTTGGATTATTAATATATACAGTTATCAGAGTCATGCACAATTCTGTCACGTTAAGTCAAGTTACGGTAAGTAAAAATTTAAAAATCATATATACAAGTATCAGAGTCATCAATTCTGTCATCGTTTTAAAAAATTAAAATATTAAAAAAAGATGCCGAAACCCGGGATCGAACCAGGGACCTTTAGATCTTCAGTCTAACGCTCTCCCAACTGAGCTATTTAGGCTTATTTTAGTTATTTCTATAGAATCTTCTATCTTTATAATTATGTATATTTTCAAAAAGTCAATTCACACCTCTTCGCTGGAGACCATGGGAATACTGACTAATTCATTATGCTAACATAATCATATATACAAGTATCAGAGTCATCAATTCTGTCACGTTAAGTCACGTGTCAAGTTACGGTAAGTGCACACAATGCAAAAAAAAAAAACTTTACAAATTTAGCGTTACTGTATGTAAATAATCACTTTCTTATTTTTTTCTGGCCTTTGTTTTTTTTTATCTCTCTTTTTTTTAAATCGTTTAAAATGCAGTCGCAGTCACTAGCAAACACATATGTCTGCCTAATTTCCATGTGCTCTTTATTTTTTACAGAAAAATATTTACATGCCAGTATTTTGGATTAATATTTTTTATAAACCTATTTTTTCTTATTTTTACTGAGAAGATGGGCATCGCAGTCAAGATCCATCATAGTCACTCACTCAACTCAGGCAATTTCAAGGGTTAGTGCGCTGGGGCGAGTACCTCGGGGGTTGGGTGAAAAAGCTGCCATCTATTTAAACATATTGATTTTGAAACAACTAAATGCATTGCAAAAAATAATTAAATCAAATGCCTAAATACTAATATAATACAATTTTTGCCATCACACACACTTTTTGCCTGTGGTTTTTGTGTTACTTCTGTGTTGCTATTCTATGGCACTTCTACTATTTATTATTGATTTACTTTCAGTATGAAGGAAATTGCACTCAGGGTAATTCTCAGGCGAAGCCGGGTCATTCGTCTAGAGAATTCAAGAATGACATCCACGGCGCCAATTTATAATTGTAACGAATAGTATTTGAATAAAAGCATTTAATCGGGTAAAACCCGGGCGTTGCCCGGGTCATTCGGCTAGTAGATTATAAACACAAGGTAATAAGACCAAATCCAAATATATAAATAGTGTGTGACGTTTCGGTAACAGTGTTGTTACCATCAGACAAAAGAATAAATTTTATTGAAGAATAAACAGCTACATTTATTCTTTTATCTGATGATGGTAACAACGGTATTACCGAAACGTCACACACAATTTATTTGGATTAGGTCTTGTTTTCTTGTAGCTATGTTCATAAGAAGTTTTTTTTTTGTTTCAACACATAAAACTTTCTGGTAAGAAGACACCTCTCTGTATAGGACCCTTTGATAACTAGGTGTCAATGGATGGAGTTTTACTCTAGTTGTAAAATAAATTGATAAACCCTCCAAGCCATGTTTAACCACGTTCTAGTACATACTAACTTCGCCTTTTCCAGTCCCAAGCCAAGATGAAAAAGGAGGAGGGGGAGCAGTAACAAGCTCGCCCGGCTGATAGTACCCTGTAAGGGCTCCTTATCCAGGGATACAGAATGAGCAGTGTTTGTACTCCATGTTAGGAGCGGCTGTACATGGCGTCTGTTCCTCATGTCAGAGGCGGCCATTTCATAATGGAGCTAAGTCGGCCTGCCACTGAGTAGTACTCCCAGTCTTAATGACAAAGGCAGATACATTCTACTTCACCAAGTCATGATGGTTGTCAAATTTCCAGTGATACCAAAAGAGTTGAAACATTTGGTATAAATATATTTGTAAAAATGTAACCAAGATATTATGAGATGTCAGTATATACCAGATGTGGGGAATTTTTTTTTTTGTTGTTCTTTGTATCATCTTTTTATTAGGGCACTACTCGTTTTTCAAACTAGATCAATTTGGCCTCATGCTTCCAAAGGATCTGGAAGCCTACACTACAGGCTAATATGGTATGTTCTAGGGATGTTGTGGCACTTCACCAGCTCAGCATCCTGTGGGGATGTACTTGCAAGACTGGTAGTGTTTACTTACTTTCTTGGTCGGTGGTCTAGTGGTCTGAACCGTTTTAGACTGCCACAACCTGGGGGGATTGAATCCCATACTGGGCAAATACAAGAGAATAAGACCTAATCCAAATAATTTAATAGTGTGTGACATTTCGGTAACTGCATTGTTACCATCATCAGACAAAATTTATTCTTTTGTCTGATGATGGTAACAATGCTGTTACCGAAACGTCACCTACTATTAAATTATTTGTATTAGGTCTTATTTTCTTGTATCTATAATCCAAATTGTGCTTTATCATACTGGGCACTTTTTTTCTAATTAAAAAGAAAATGCTCCAAAATGGTCGCTCCTTCTTTCAAAACACCAACCCCTCCAGTGAGTGCAAGTAACCAACTGGTACATTTGTAAGTACAATGTCAAACTGCTTTTCACATGTGTAGACATGTGGTACGCTTACAGTAAAAGCAGCCGCTAACTACCCACCATGATTATCATGGCCTGTACCACGTGTACTAGGGATAATTAAAAAAAAAAAAGCTAAACTGCTTTCTACATGCGTAGATATTTAATTAAAAAGACATATTGGATCAAATTATAATTTATTTACCAATATTTCAGTTAGCCGAACGCCATCCTTTTTTGAGGTATTACAACATACGTATTTAGGTGTGTGGTGCACTTGCAGTAAAAGTAGCTAATTACTATCCACCATGATTATCACGATCTGTACCATGTGTACTAGGGATAATAATTTTTAAAAAGCATACCTCCTTGGTGACATACACTACTAGTACAATCTATTATGTAACCATAGTTTTGTGCAGCTGTATCGCCCAATCTACTTGTTAGTAACAACCCCACAATCATTTAGATTCAATACAAACATAATTAATGAAATGTTCGTGATGTTTCTGTAGCAGCATTGTCATTAACATCATTAGATAAAACATCCATTCAGTACTTTTGTCTGGTGATGGTAGCAGTCTTTTTTTTTTTTTTTTGCGCATCCCTAGTACACGTGGTACAGGCCATGATAATCATGGTGGGTAGAAGTAGGCTGCTTTTACTGTAAGTGCACCACATGTCTACACATGTGAAAAGCAGTTCAACTTTGCACTTACAAATGTTCCAGTCCCATTTGGTTACTTGCAATTGCTGGTGGGGTTGGACTTTTGCAAGAATCGGGGGCCATTGGAGCATTTTTTTTTTTTTTAATCAGAAAAAAGTGCCCAATGCGGCAATCGAACCCAGGTCATAGCGGTCGAAAGCCAGCAGTTTAGACCATTCTTCCACTGACTCCCTGGTAACAGTCTAACCTCCTTAATTTGACACACGAAGGGATCAGAACCTTTGGTTGAATTGAAGTAAGTGTTGAATTAAAGTTAGATGATTTCATCACATTTATTTCTAATGAACATTTTTCTTGGGAATAATAAATTTTAGAAAATATACTGTTGTAATAATTTTTTTTTAATAATAAGAATTGCCCCCATTGGGACTTTTTTTTTTCTGAATGTTTCCTGATCAACTTTTAGAGATAAATAAAATTGTATTAATACATTTTTGAACAAAAGAAAAATTACAAATACTCTCTTTGTACCACTACATAATTAAATGCAATGGGAAGAAAATGGCTAAATTTTGAAAATAAATAAAAGGCTAAAGAATATATTTTACTCTTTAAAACACACTTCATTGTTTCTATGTGACTACTGCAGGTTAAGTTAGGCCTAAATCATTGAGTAAACAAATCGCTCATCAAAGCTGGCACTTATATTTGCAAAGCATCCTAACACTTTTAAGCACACATGTACACATTATTGACTGTATTGACTCATCCATTGATGAGCTCTACTCATCCCCGGCAGACACCATCAAAAGTCTCAAGCTTTACAAGCTTGACACCCTGATATGATTGAGTGGAGATAAGAAAGAAGAAGCACAGTGCACATACGCTAACTACTGTTGCTGTATACTGCATGCCAAGGTATGGTATTTTTAGCAATATGTATTTTAACAAGAATTATCTAATGTAAAAATTTGACTTTAAAAAAAGAATAGTTGAATTAGTGATATTGTGGCCTTATCAGTAGGTCAAATTAGCATTTGCTATTGAGATAAGAAAGAAGAAGAGCATTTGCTATTTGATAGGCTGGAGGTCTGAACATGAAAACATGGTCGAATTATCATGTGTCGATTTAACAAAGTTATACTGTACTACAAGGTATTACGACCAAATAAATATATAGTGTGTGATGTTTTGGTAACAGCGTTACCATCATCAGACAAAAGAATAAATTTTTATTATATAATGTGTCATTTATTCTTTTGTCTGATGATGGTAACAACGTTTGAAAACGTTACACATTATTTATTTATTTGTATTAGGTCCTATTTTCTTGTAGCCATAATCCAAATTGTGCTTTATCGAGGTTATACAGTATATATGTTAGGGCTCTGGGAAATAAAAAAAAAATGTGATTGGCTTAGTACCTCCATTGTCGCCATGATTGCAATCTTCCAGGAAGAAGAAGGCCTTTGAACTTAAGTTGTATGGGGGTCCAGGGCAGTGACCTTTACTTCCTGGATGATGCAATGCTGTTAATTGTTATTTCCCAATTCACGAGGCCTTACTTTTATTAAACCTTTTGACAATACATTTTGCATAGATTGTGGTGGGGTTACATAATCCTATATACAGTTTATCACATATATCAAATATATATGTGATGAAAGTAATTTAAAAATTATTAAAATATGTAGAATATTTCTGAACTTAAATATTTCAATAAAATCTATTTTAAATTATATGATTATCTCTCTACATACTAACACCCTTGGCCTTCAACACCTTGGATCGGGGTTTCTTGATTTCTCTACTGGTGTCTCTTCGGCTGCCGCCAGCCTTCATCGGTTGGCTCCTTGTACTCCACGCCGGGGCAGACGCTACAGTCAGAGTAAACAAGCACTACACACGACCTTTCCACCTGCTGAACGGAGTCGAACAGGGCTGCGCCGCCAGTGCCGCCTTGTTCAGCATTGCGACAGGGCCACTCCTACGTCGTCTAGAGCGGGTACTCAGCCAAGGCAACGTCCTGGCCTATGCTGACAATATCAACTTACTCATACGGAATGATGAGCAATTTAAACTCGTCAAAAATATCTTCGATGAATTCCGTCTTGCATCTGGAGTAAAAATAAACTACAGCAAGTGCAAAGGTCTGTGGTGTGGTGCTTGGAGAAACCAGGTCGATTCCTCTCTGGACATTTGCTGGTCAACAGCCCAATTGAAGGTGCTGGGCTGTCTAGTGACTACAGGATATGGAACATCAGTCCTGGAGAACCATCTGGTCGAACTGATGGAGACGGCCGCTGCAAGATGGTCCCCCTTTGTCCGCAGCCTCTCTCTCGTTGGGAGGGCAAGAGCTGCAAACTCCCTGGTGCTCTCCTCAGTGGTACACCATCTTCACGGATACCTGCCTACCGACTCCACCATCTCCAAGCTCGACTGGTGCGTTTCATCTGGGGACCTGGGCGCACCGCCTGGCTGCCGGGAGGTGTTCTAGCACGTCCTGTCTCCATGGGTGGCTTCGGCCTCCTCGACGTTGGCACGCAGCTGAGACTGGCGTGTATGAAAGGTGTCCAAGCTTTGCTTCGTGGAAGTCTCAACGCCTACTCTTGGCTCACTGATAGTGGGGCCTGGTTAACTCCCCTTCCATCTGGGACATGGCTTCCACCTCGACGTCGTAGACTAATGAAGATATGGGAAGCAGTTTCAGACTTCCTAGCACTGGACCACCGGATAGTTCCAACACAACAGCTGAGGGACCTCGCCATAATCGGAGGATGCAGGTTCCTCCGGCCACCTGACCTCCTAGCCGCTGCACGGTGGATAGGAGCACGTATCGGGGACTTCGATGGCCTTGTGTCACAGCTCACTCGTACGACCCGTTGCGCTCTTGCAGACGCCACAGCGTTGGCCAACTTCTGCAATAGGCTGATTGAAGAAAACCTCCTAGGGTCCCACCGGGCGGACAACCTAGGTGAAGCTGTGGTGCTGCGCGGAACGGTGACTCCGCTCATGCGCGTAACTACCCGCATCATCCGCCGTACACTTGAGCGACCACGCCTGGCAACCCTGCCCATCGCCCAGCTTCTGTACCGTTGGCAAGACTTTGTCAATATTCCTCTCACCGTCGGCTGGCCATCGCTTCGACGTTGTGCCTTTTCAGGGCACAATGCCGACATTGCAGTCATCTGGCCCTGCACGCTCTTCCCCATCCTGCACATCCGGCCTCTGCTCGAGAGACCTGTATCGCCTGTGGCTCTAGCGACCTGACGTTGGCCCACCGCTATTGGTCCTGCAGCTCCATCAGGCCCCTCATACAGGAGGCCTTCAACATCATACAGCAACCACCTGACCTGCAGGGCTGGCTCATCGGTCAAGGGCTGGATCATGACGCCCTCGCCATCCTCGCGTCTGCCAAGTCATCCATACACAGGTTCTTTCTGAGCCTTGAGATGAGGGGAGAACGTGAAAACCCCCTTACTGTCTGGAGGAGAACTCTCCGTCGTTGGGGGAATCTCCTCGATTGTACATAACTGTATATATTTTACTCTTTTACTTTATCCCTCTTTTATTTTATCCCTCTTTTTATAATTATTATATACTACTACCATTGACTTGTGTATGAGGTCAATAAAATATTTTTAAATCTCAAATCTCTACATACTAATCTGCATTAAAACTCCATCTAAAATAACCCAAGTTTCCAAATGGCAAAAATTTTTTTTTTTTCTATTACCATTGTAAATACAACAGTTTCTTTAAATCTCCATATTGAGCATGCAAATCTATCTTTTTGTTAATGCTGTTGGGGGGTACTAGGGCTCCTAAAATCAATCCTTGGTACTTATTTGATATTCCTTTATAGTGAAACTAGACGAATGGCCCGGTTTTACCCGAGTGCGTATATATTTTAAAAACGTTTTAATTCAAATACTATTCGTTACAATTATAAATTGGCGCCATGGATGTCACTCTTCTGATGACGTCTTATGTGAATTTGACGGTCGTTTTCCCTTCTTGCTGCTGTTTCTAGTTCCGATTCATTTTCTCGTTATCGCCAATGAGATTCCGCATCTTGATTCAGTCGGGATAGCCGTTGCTCTACATTTTCATTAAGGCGCACATTGTTGCTCTACATTTTCATTAAGGCGCACATTATTTCGAGAATTGAGCTGCCGGGTAGCATTGTCCTTCTTTCGTTTTACTTGGACTTCCAAACTTTCGTCTAACCTTCTTTTACGTTGAGATGCTGCAATTTTTTGGAGCCTTTTTGCTCTAGCAGAAATATCCCCATTTTGAGCAGATGCAGCCTCTTTCTGCTTTAAATTTTCATATCTTAGCTTATCTTGCTCTGCTTTTGCTTGCTTCCTTTCTTCTTCTGTTTTGTATTTTTTGGGTCCCATGATGCAGATCTGCGCTGAGATATTTTGTTTTTATACAACTTTATACAAATTTATTTTTATTCAAATATTAGTGCTTTATAATGGCTATCTCCTTGATGTTACCAATTTAAAAGTTTATTTTCTAATTTTTGATTGTATAAGAAACATATTTTCATTTAAGTATTGTACTTTATGAACGGAAAAATATGTCCAGGGTAGCCTAGTGGTCATGGCATCTGCCCGGTAAGCGGAAGGTCGTGGGTTCGATTCCCATCCCTTGACACTTTTTTTATTTTATACATTCTGACCAAAATCTATCCGTGAACTTCACACAGACAGAATAAGGCAATTATATAAGTAGATGTTGACTCAAGGTTAACTTGGTGGCCTGTTTCTTGCATGTGTTTAACTATGAATGATTTCAAATCTGTGTTATTAATATTCCTTTTATGTTTATTTAGTCTTGTTCCAATGCTCCATTCAGTTTCTAGTCCTGCAGGATAGGAAGAATTGGTATCTGAATCTAGGATATATTACAGAAGGAGAGGGAATGATTATCATGATTGGTCGACATATGTTTAAAAAGGAACATTTTAGTTTCACTGGGAGTCTATTCAGATTGCACTGACATGGTAGGTTTTCAGTATAAGGAGTCTCCTTTACTGCTGCTGGGTGGTTGACCGGGCCTATGGTCTTCTAGGAAAGGTGGCAGTCAAATTTGCCACCCCCCCCTATACTAGCACTGCAAGCAACAATGAACTGATTATATTTACCTACTATAGCTCAAAACAACTTTCATTCAACCAAAAATTCTTGTCTTTTAGGAGGTTGAATTAAGAAGTTTGACTGTATATACCTTAATATGTTTGTTTGTGTGTGTATAGATATACAGTATAACCTTGATAATTCGACCATGTTTTCATGTCCCGGGGACCAACATCATTCGCAATGACCCAACAACTGATTATTAAAAGTAAATTTGACATTAGATAATCCTTGTTTATTAAAAATAAATTTATTGATGAAAATATAATAATTTGACACTCAGGATGCTGCAGCCATTGTATCCATCACCTAAGATAATCATGGATCATTCTGAAAAAAAAACTCCCAATATGGTATCAAATTCACATTAATTATTTAAAATATCTTGCAACAGTATTTATAAAACTATTATTTTTATTATATATTTGGTTATCCTATAAAAATGCCCACTAGCAGTGAATGTTGTGATGAAATCATCTAACTTTAATTCAACTGAAAGCTATGATCCCTTGGGATGTTGAATTAAAGAGGGTAGAGGGTTCTACTGCATGTGTAGATGGATTTTTTTTTATAAGCTAAACACTTTTTTTGGCAAATTGTAAAGCTTTTTTTTTTTTTACCTCTTGTGGATCTCATCAAAATTAAAGTCCGTCCTAGACTGATAAAGGTCTTAGCCCGAAACCATGGTGGGTGCTTCTCAGTTTACCAAAGTTGGTGTTATGGTTTTGTCACTGGCCCAAGTCGCTAGAATCACAATAAAGTATAAAAATTATATCTTAAAAAAACTTTTTACCTAAAAGTTTGATTTTTTGGCTGCAAAGTGTTCAAACAAGAAAGGAAAGAACAAAAAGTTATAATTATTTTTAAAAAATAATAATATAAATTTGACTTTGGAGATATTATTCATGACCTGACTCCGCCTTTGACTGCCCCAAGCCTGGATGAAAAATGAGGAAGGGGAGCAGTAACAACCTCACTAAAAAACCTGGGCTCAGCTGACCCAGTGATAGTGCCTTGTAAGGGCTCCTAATCCAGGGATACAATATGATCAGTGTTGGTACTCCATGTTAGAAGCGGCTGCACATGGCGTCTGCTCCTCATGTCAGAGGCGGCCATTTCTTTTGGAGCTAAGTCAGCCTGCTACTGAGTAGTGCTCCCAGTCTTAATGACAAAGGCAGACGCATTCTACTTTAACCAGTCATGATGGTTGTCATGATTTATACCTCAAATAAAGAATAAATTCAGAGCCTCCAGGTTTCTTTCTCGAATATTCTTGGAGTTTCAAGCCAAAAATTGTCTAAAATATTTATTTATACTGATGCATCAGAGGCTCAATGCTAGAACAGCGCTTTATGTGGCTATCCCACTTCAATCGTTTTCATTTCAACCTATTTATGGCCTATTATTCTGACTTTCTTTTTCTTCCTAATTCAACTGGACGCCGAGCGCCAGAATTTTTTTGGAATAAACGCTTGACTGTTATGATTTAACAGTACTTTGGAATATATGTTTCATATAAGGATTAATTTATCTTTATCAATAATAATAGATATATGCATAAATATATAATGTATAATTAATGTCGAACTTTGGGTAAGTAAATGTGTGTGTGCCAGAATAATAAAATAATTATATTTATTAAAAGTGTTACATTTTAACATTTTCGACCAGGAGTTGGTAACCTTTTGAGTTAGAAGAGTCAAAAATTACAATTCACAAAATTTCAAAGTTTTTAAAGAGCCACACATTTTTTCCAACAATAAATAGTACTCGCACAAATAAAAACTTTATTTATTCGAGCACTAGTGCAGCTTCACATCCAACCGCGACCCGCAGGTAGCCGACCCCTGTCCTAGACTTTTTCGTCTTTTCTATTGTCGCGCATGTGTGCTGAGAATGCTTTGAAATTCTAATTTAATATAATATTTAATTATTTATAAATAATTTTCTAAAAATTATCAAAATAAATATTTTTTAAATATATTAATTCAGAGAACCGATATAATCTGTGAACATTAATGCATCATCATTTGTGGCGTTTTACTTTACCTTAAACAAATGTTAAGATAAACACATTTTATTTTTAAAGATGGCGTTTAATGAATGTTGGGATCGGGGATCACCCGAACCTGAAAAAAGTGAAGAATTACTTGTTTTTGGATATTCATGTAAATTTTTTAGAGACGATGAAAAGGCTCTTCATATTGACAAAGGAAAACACTTAATTCCTTGGATGAACGACGACAACTTAATGATTGACAGGTCCGTTTTGTGAAAAAGCAACGATATTTGCTCGATATATTTTGATAAAAATGTCATGTGCCATTTAATTATTGTTATTTAGGGATTTCACAGGTGAACCTAGGAACGTCCTCATCCACATGTATGCCACTACCTAAGAAGGAGTCGGTATGTTGGTTTGGGAAAATGTTGTTTTGCTCATCGGGTAGGACAATTTATTTATTTCTTTTATTTTCAGAGGAAAAACTTTTTTTGCTAGTGTACAACATGTCTCATTTTTTTCTACCAAAAGATGTTATAACAATCGTTTGTTTAACATTTAATTTGTTTTTCCTGTTAGGTACGATGGTAGACTTCATCTCTACAATGTGGCTGATCTTGAGACACAAGGAGAAGCTTTCACACTATCAAAAAGTGAACAAGAAGAGGAAGAAGCTCTTGATAAAGAAAGATACTATGACCTAAACAAGGATCTAGAAGCTGAAACATATCAAGGTATTTTTCCTTATTGTATTGCACATGTTCCTTTTTTTTTTTCCAGTTATTATATGTGTGCATTCTAATTTTAAAGTTGAATTTATCAGAATTATATTCAATATGTATTTATATATGTGAAAAAAAAAAATAGAAAAAAGTGTTATATTATTATATATGTAAAAGAATAAATTTTGCATATAAGCCATTTTAAATTAGATACACTGAGTTTAAATTAGATTAAATTTTAAATTAGATACTAAGTTCTCCAAAAACAGAACCATCTCTAGAACTTAGAACAATCTCTAAAAAAAGCTATACCATGTTTACTACATACCAATGCTAGTTTCTGGTTGACTTGTTTCTGGTTGACTAGTTTCTTGGTTGACTGAAATTATTTGCCAGTTAGAATGATGTTACAGGATGAAACCTTTTATATTTTTCAGAAGATCAAATTGCAATTACTATGTTTTCTTATATCTTAAAAAAAAAAAAAAAA
Organism: Cordylochernes scorpioides; assembly: GCA_030710605.1. NCBI lineage: Eukaryota > Metazoa > Arthropoda > Arachnida > Pseudoscorpiones > Chernetidae > Cordylochernes > Cordylochernes scorpioides. Next base: position 101,460,875 of record CP092867.1, read on the forward strand.
AAGTGTCTTCTATATCTTTTTTTTCTTATCTCCACACTGGGTGAAGTAGAATGTGTCTGCCTTTGTCATTAAGACTGGGAGCACTACTCAGTGGTAAGCCGACTTAGCTCTAAAATAAATGGCCGCCTCTGACATGAGGAACAGACGCCATGTGCAGCTGCTCCTAACATGGATTACAAACATGTCTTCTATATGCTCATGTGTAATAAGACACTGCAAAATATACTGCTTTTCACATGTGTAGACATGTGGTGCACTTACAGTAAAAACAGTCACCTACTTCTACCCTCCATGATTAACATGGCCTGTACCACGCGTACTAGGGATAAGCAAAAATATATATATATTTTTAGATGGTATTTGCAAAAAAAGAATTTGCTAACAAAGTCTCTATGTAAAAAAAGTAGCTTGAGTCATTATAATTAAACTGGGGAAACCGCTGGGAGGGTTCACCACTGATGAGCCAGGCCCTCCCTTTAATTTTTCCATTGCAGTAAGGGCAGTAGAAATTGTTTTATTTTAAAAAGAATATAATATAACGCTCCTGAAATATACCTATCCCCCGATTTACACGGTAGATACATTCCTGAGAAAAATGTGTAAATCGAAAATTCAAAATTTTTGCAAAATTTTTATGCGAAAAAATACAGACACAGTGTGCGTGTGCAGCAAGTCAGCACATAAGCTCGGGATTTCTCGTGAGATGTGTACACAGCGCATGTGTTCAATCACAGTAGCATTTAGTATAGTGCGATAAAAACAAAAAAAAAAACTTATTTGGAAAACCGTGTAAAACAAGTACCGTGTAAATTGGGGGATAGGTGTAGTTTTGTAATTTGATAATTTGCAGGGTAAACTGGCCACGCTGTGCCTGAGCTCCGCAAACTTTATTGTCCAACAACACCATTGTAGAATCCCTTAACCCATTCAATATACTGGCTGAAAGCCATGAAAACCCCCCTACAAAATTCTATAAGAAACAATATAATAAAAATTGAAATAAATTAAAAATATTAATAATTGGTAGATTAAACTGGCGAAACCGCTTGGAGGTTTCACCCCTGATGAGCCAGGCCCTTCCATTACAGTATTTTCCCATTGCAGTAAGGACAGTAGAAATTGTTTTATTTTTTAAAAATAATCATACGCATCTATAATAGTTTTGTATTTTCATAACAGATGGCGCGCTAATGCATCATAAATTAAAATAATAAGGCACAATTTGGATTATCTTCTTCTTCTTTCTTATCTCCACACTGGGTGAAGTAGAATGTGTCTGCCTTTGTCATTAAGACTGGGAGCACTACTCAGTGGTAGGCCGACTTAGCTCCAAAATAAATGGCCGCCTCTGACATGAGGAACAGACGCCATAGGCAGCTGCTCCTAACATGGAGTACAAACGCTGCTCATCCTTTATCCCTGGATTAGGAGCCCTTACAGGGTACTATCAGCTGGGCCAGCTGAGCCCAGGTTTTTTAGTGAGCTTGTTACTGCTCCCCCTCCTCCTTTTTCATCCGGGCTTGGGACCGGCAAGGGCGGAGTTATTATTATAGATTATAAATACAAGGTAATAAGACCAAATCCAAATATATAAATAGTATGTTGAATTTAGAAACAATTTTTATTTATTTGGATTTGGTCTTATTACCTTGTGTTTAAAAATTGAAATAAAAGAGTAAATTTTATAAATGTTGAATATCGTACAATTCTTAGACTAAAGGGAAGTTTTTTTTTTTCACGATGACTTTGCTTTTTTCTCTGAAGCTGTTACTGGCTTTTTGAAGGCTTCTTTAACAGGTTTGAAGATCCATTTTCTTTACTTGCTTTGCCCTGTGTGATTGTCATGTAATTAGCGAGAGATTGTTGGTGGTGGAAGAACCAATGACTTCTTGGAAGATTAAAATTTGTTATAAATATTTTTAAGAAATGTATTTTTTTCATTCCTACATCTCTGCTTGGAGAATGTTGTATTTATTTTCACATATATATAGCCATAGATTTGGCCCAGCCACTTTGCCAGCTAAACGCCTCTTTGGCAGATTGTCAAGATTCCATTAGATCCTGTGTGGATCTCATGGAATAAAGTCCGCCCTAGACTGACGAGGGCCATTAGCCCGAAACCATGGTCTCTAGGTGGACGCTTTTCAGTTTGCCAAAGCTGGTGTTGTGGCTTTGTCACCGACCCGAGACCGCTAGTTGCGGCGACGGTCAATAGATGGCGTCTAGTTTTGACGTCTTATTTTGACGGGAGAGGCGGCCTTTGTCTCTTTAGAGATATATATATATATATATATATTTTTTTTTTAAATAGAGCAATCCATAGATAAATATTTAATTAAAAAGGCATATATTGGATCAAAATATCATTTATTTTACCAATATTTCAGTTGGCTGAATGCTATCCTATATTAAGGTATTATAACATATTAATACACATTAACATACATTAATATGTTATAATACCTTGATAATGGTTGGCGTTCAGTCAACTGAATTATTGGTAAAATAAATTTTAATTAAATATATATGTGAAAAAATAGTACAAATTTGATATTGTACTGGGATAAGGTGCATAAATTATAAAAAAAGAAAAAGGCATTTCCTTATTGTGAAATTCTGGAATAATTAAAAAATCAATGAATAGTTGATATTTATTCTGCGCAAGCCATCAGCAACTTTCAGTAAGGAGATGCCCTTTTCTTTATATATAAAATATTATCTCTACAAACCTCACTGTGCAATGATAAAAGTTATTGAATGAGAGAGCTTTTTTTTTATCCAATATCATTGCAGTAAGGTGTCTGTAGAGATAATATTTGTGAAAAGAAAAACATTGCCAAAGTATTACAAATTTCAATGATAGAAGGCAATTGAATTCTGTAATCTTAGAAGATGTTCATCTCTTATCAACTTATCTTTATTTAGATTTGGGGGGGGGGGGATATTCCACTGATTTGTTGCTCTGTCACTTGACAGCATTAAATTTCAGAAATAACAACGATACAATTCATCAATAGCAAAATAAAATGGGGATTGAAGAGGAGTATCTTGTGCGAATTTTATTAGCAAGCTTTCGGACGTCCTTCTACAGGCTTTTTACGATAACTAAACAAAAAACGAGACGAGTTTTATCTTATTAAAACTTATCTTGTTTTTTGTTTAGTTATCGTAAAAGCCTGTAGAAGGACGCATGCATCCGAAAGCTTCCTAATAAAATTTGTACAAGATACTCCTCTTCAATCTCCATTTTATTTTTCTATTTTAACTTGAAGAGTTTATTTTAGACAATTTAACTCCACCTTTGCCGGTCCCAAGCCCGGATGAAAAAGGAGGAGGGGGAGCAGTAACAAGCTCACTAAAACACCTGGGTTCAGCTGGCCCGGCTGATAGTACCCTGTAAGGGCTCCTAATCCAGGGATACAGGATGAGCAGTGTTTGTACTCCATGTTAGGAGCGGCTGCACATGGCATCAGTTCCTCATGTCAGAGGCGGCCATTTCTTTTGGAGCTAAGTCGGCCTGCCACTAAGTAGTGCTCCCAGTCTTAATGACAAAGGCATTCTACTTCACCCAGTGTGGAGATAAGAAAGATTTTAGACAATTGATCAATGTGTTGAAAATACCGTTGGATACTTCCATCCTCTACACACAGAGGCGCTATTTGTTTTGTCTTGTTATACAATTACAATACATATTTATAAAATAAAAGGACTTAAAAGCGCGAATGTTTCTTTTATACATAAAACGAACTTCTACTGTCCTTAATGCGATGAAAAAATATATTGGGAGGGCTTGGCTCATCAGTGGTGAACCCTCCCAGCGGTTTCGCCAATTTAATCCACCAGACCGCTTCTTAGAGCTCTGAGAAGCGGTCTGGTGGATTAAATTGGCGAAACCGCTGGGAGGGTTCACCACTGATGAGCCAAGCCCTCCCAATATATTTTTTCATCGCATTAAGGACAGTAGAAGTTCGTTTTATATATAAAAGAAACATTCGCGCTTTTAAGTCCTTTTATTTTATATGTATAGAAGGCGCGTTATTGCTTTGTGTTAAACAATACATATTTCTATGAAAAATAGACACTTCGGCCAGTTTTATTTTCTCAACGTTTCGACAAAAATCTATTGTCTTTGTCAGGAGAAGTAAATACTTCTCATTATAGTCACTTTAAATACTTAAATAATTCAATAACAGCAGAACTATATCTACTCACAAATACTCCTCTGGTAATTAAAAGACTTATTGCACAACCTAGACTCCTATGGGTGTTATTCCCAGAAAATTGATCCAAGCGCTGGAAGACTGACTGTCCTTTAACTTGTGATCTATGTAATATCAGAATACAAGACGAAATCATGCATACAATGTTTGATTGCTGTTACTTGGATAAACAAAGAGGGGAACTCTTGGGTGATTTATCCTTGTCTCAATCTGATAATCAACAAATATATAACTTGATGAATGTGCAATGATGTTTGATCAAGGTCTTTGGTTTATATAAATTCTACAAGACCGCAGTCACCGTTCGGCGGAGATTAATTGAATTGCCGAATGTCGTGGTCCATTTGGATGAGGAAAGCTAAGATTAGAATGCGGCTGAATCCACACTAGCTTTTTCAGTAATAGGCTAACCATGACGTATGCACGAAGGAACGTGTGGCCATTGGACATGCGTCGGACCAGGAGGCTGTTGTTGGGTGCTGCGCTGCCTGGAGTATAGGAGCTCCATTATTTCTTCCTGTGGTGAATCTGTATAAGACCGGTAGTCTTAATAAAGCTTTGTGTGTGTGAATTATCATGGCTTGTACCATGTGTACTAGGGATAAGCAAAAAAAATTACTGTCCCCCCTGTCAGTGTAGACAGAGAATCCAACATCAGTGGAGTCAATCTCCAAATGATGATTGTTGTTGTTGTCCAGAGGAGGAGTTAAAGAGACTCCGGGCAGCTGTGGCCCTAGATGGAGCCTACCACGAGACCCCCTTCAACTACGACCAGGAGAACGGGGACTCCGGCAAAGTGCCCAGCCAGAACCTGGAGCTGCCCAAAGGTGAGGAGGGATTGGCTGTTTACTGGACTTAATGCCTTGTTTTAAGTTCCTGCACAGTACTGCCCACTCAGCACTGCACTGTGTTCAAAGGACAGGTGGTAACTCAGTGTATTACTCAGGGAATTACTGCAGACTGGACATTTCTTTATATGTCTCTTATTTACTTCTAGAGTTCTTTCTTTCTTCTACATTTGCTTCTTTCTGAAGACTTTTCCAACCTTTTGGAAAATCCTAAAGACAGTACTTCGAGGTACTTAAGTATCAACGATATATAGAAAGTAATTGGAGGTTACTTGACCACGGTATTTAAGAAAGTTATGTTAGATAATGCAGCTTTCACAATAAGGTTTAGAAACAAATTGCAAGTAGTGATGGACAAAATCTCCTGACTGATTTGTAGCATTAATAGGAAACATAATGCTACATGGTTGACTTTTCCGGGTATATTTATAAAGAATAAAAATGAATTCAATGTTTAATTGATTATTTATTCCAGAAGATGATACAAGTCATCAGCAAGATAATCAGATATACAAACAAATCATACCTGATAAGATACATTCTTTGTGCTTTCCTTTTTTCAAGATGTTAGAAGGCATAGAAATACATTTGAGGAAAATTTACCTAAAATATTTTCACAGTTTTGACCAATTACTTTTGGAGTGTGTGACCTCCAATAACTCTTGCTCCCTTAAGGCAGCTGATTCACATGGAATTTTAAAGATTAAATGTATTCTTCCATGAAGTGCTCTATCTTAGAATGGTGCCAGAGAGGATCCTTGGATGTAGGCAGTACTGTGCAAGAAATGACCCTTGTAGCTTGTCCCTTTGTGACAGTCTATTGACCCAGCGATGGCGGCAGCGGCCAAGTTCAACGGCACCTCTCCCCTCGTCGCCTACAGCCAGCCACACAAGATGGTGTTGTGTTAGGCCTTGTGCTACCTACCTCACACTGAGGTACAGCACCTTCACCTCTAGTTTTGAAATTCTAAGCAGCCATCATATACTGGTGGAAGGATGTAATTGGAAGATTAGGGAAGATATGTGGCAGCTGTGGCTACACTCACATTTCTGTACATAGACCTGTTGTGTTTATCCTAATACCTAGTTTGTTCCAAAAGTAATACCTGTTTGACCATAACTCAAAAAGTACTGATTATTTTTAAAATACAATTTTGTACACATTTAAATCAAATATTTGTTAATTGAATGGTATCATTCAAAATATTCTCCAGCATCGAACCCACACTGTAAATCCACTTTGGAAATATCCTGGAGGTTGTTTTCTCAACCATATCTTAATGGTCTGTTTTACTTCCAGTGTAGGTCTTCAAATCTTTGTCCCTTCAGACTTTTTACCATTGGGGGAGAATAAATAGAAGTCACAAGGTGCCAAATCTGAGCTGTATGGGGGTTGTAGAACAAGTGACCAGCCCATTTGTCCAATAGCCTCTGAAGTCTTGAAGGAAGTGTGCAGCTGTGCTTTGTCATGGTGTAACTTGACAGATTCAAGAGGAATCTCTGGTATATATATATTTTTTCAATAGCTTCCCTAAGTTTTCATAAAGTTACAACATAGAGGGAACTGTTCACAGTGCTACCTTCTTCTAGAAAATCAATCAGTATTACACCTCATGTATCCCAAAAGACAGTTGTCATAATCTTTTTGGATGACCTCTGCACTTTGCTTTTTTTTTCTTAGGCGAGTTGGGATGATACCATTCTTATGACTGTGCCTTAGTTTCTAGGGCATAAAGGTATGCCCAAAATTTTATTTGAGAAAAAAAAAAGAGCCATTTTGGGCCTCATATATCCATTGGCATAGTTTTCAACCCTTTAATCACACTGATCAGGGGTTAGTTTCCTTGGAACCCATTTTGAACAGATTTTTCTATAACCTAGATGTTCAATCATTGTTGCATTAGATCCAACATTTAGTATATTTCGATCACTCCAGAATATTTAAAACAGACGGATGGACATGCGAGACTTGCGGGACAAGAATGGAGCCGGGGCTACATCGCCATATGCTCTCATGTATGGGGCTGAAAGACGAACGAGAAGTGCTCCTCAGTGAAATAGGCCTTGAGGGACTCTCTTTGGAGCTCCTGTTGAATGAGGTGGTGAGAAACAGAGCTGGAGCTTTTGCGTTGTTCAAATTTTGGAAGATGGCTGAAGAGAAGGGGAAGCTATATACATAATCTAATTGATGTAAATAATCTTTGTCAGGATTAGAATGACGAATCCTGTATGGGACTTTGATTCCAGTAAAAGGCTTGTTGCTGCTGTTGTATATAGTCACAGTGTAGAAAATACTATACTATACCTACTACATATAGGTTTCTCTCTGTATTCTTAGTTCTCTGGCGAATCCTTTATGGGACGAGAGGCCCTCAATAAAGGCTTGTTGTTGTATTTAGTATATTACACAACTCTCTGATAGTTATTCTTCGATCATGACAGATAAGGTCATCAACCTTGTCTTCAGGGTTGTTTGATGTCCTCCCACTACGTGGTTTGTCATCCAAAGAAGTTTCACCACATCAGAATCTTTTCATCCATCTTCTCACATTACTCATATCGATTATGGCTTCTTTGTATACATTTTTCAGTGTCTGGTGAATCACTAAAGCTGAACATCCCTCCATTTCCAAAAATTCAATAACAGCTCTTTGTTTCTGTCTTAATTCCATACTTTTACTTAAGTTATCTGAAAACAAAATGAATAATTATTAGATAAGGCTTTACTTAACAACATATGTACATAGATGAGGCCTTCACCGAAGGGATGCCTGAATTCTGATAAGCCAGGCCCTCTCATTAATTTTTCAATTGCAATTAAGACAGTAGAAATTGTTTAATATCAAAATGAATCTTACACCTTTAAAATAGTTTCAAATTTTGATAACAGATGGCGCGCTAGTGCATCATATTAAAACTTAAATAAAAAAATAGGTCATGTATAATTTGAGTTATGGGCAAACAGGCATTACCTTTAGAACACCCCTAGTACCTTGTTATAGTGTGTGGTGTATATAACATTGCTTAAAATACAATTGGAACTTTTAGGATGCTATAACCACTGTGTATATAAGTTGTAAATGTACATATTTGCTATTTCCCTCATATAAAATGTCATATATATCTAGTAGCTTTAACTTTAGTAATCCATTTTTTTTCCTCATCCCAACTTGGAGATTTGAGCAGTCACAGGACTTGTGGTCATCTTGAGCTAGCTTGGGAATTCTTAGATTGATCTTTACCTTTTACTCTCTTCTTGGATCAATTGGGAGCAATTACATTGTAGTGATAATGTGGCCTTGTGTAGAGGATAGGAAATGTAGAACAGTCATAGAGAGCTTCTCATAATACATGGTTGCCATCCTGTGGATCCATTCCTTATATAACGGCACATCAAATACTTGTGTGTGTGGAGGAGGTTGCTCTTAGAAAACTGAAGTTTTCTGTTTTAGACCTTTGTCAGACCTTGTTTCACCCGCTGTATTAACAAGATCCCTCTTATAATACAATATAATGCTGCTTATGGTTGTAGAACAACATTTGAAAATTATACCGCATGTGTTTCTTTTGAACAAAAAAACGAAATTTATTTTTAAGGAGAAATAACGATTATTTCTAACCTTAGGGATGAAGTATGAAAGGAGGAATTGTGAAGAGTAATGATAAATGGAAAAAAATAAAAGTGTCCAGGGATTCCGTTTATCATTACTCTTCACAATTCATTCTTTCATACTTCATCCCTAAGGTTGAAAATAATCGTTATTTCTCCTTAAAATAAATTTCGATTTTTTCTTTAAAAGAAACACATGCGGTATAATTTTCAAATGTCATTCTACAATATCTCTCTTGTTGTAATCTTACCTTCCTCAATTGAATGAAGTCTAATTCTCGAAAATGATAAGGCACAATTTGGATTATAGATTAGAAACACAAGGTAATACGACCTAATCTAAATAAATTAGTGGTGTTAGGTACAATGTTGTTGCTGAACAGTATTGTTACTGAAATGTCTTCACTACTATTTATTTGGAATTGGTCTTATCATGTGTTTCTGGTCTAATCCTCCTTCTTTTGGCTTGCTAAGAAAACGGTGTAATATGGGTTTGTTTTAACTCCCTCTCAAAACTCCCCACAATATTTTAAACAAAATTAAACCTTTTGCACACAATAAGTTTGTTTATTAAATGAAACTGTGGAAGCTTCTTCGAAAATTATATTTGAAAGGTTTTATATAATTGTTAATCACTATGACTATTCTTTACGGACTAAAATGATTGTAAATATGTTTGGGATACTGTAGAGACCTACATGTATGTCAGCACAAGTGTCTCTAGGGGACATGGCACTTTTGAAATAAAAATTGAACTATATAATTCTGTGAAATCCTACTATACTATTGTTGGAGCTCTCCTGTAAACTCCACCATGAAACCTCAACTGCTGGTTCCCCAAGAGTGTTGCTGTGTTCTCACTGTAGGAAGCTTCTACTGGATGCATGTTCTCTTTCTTTCTTTCCTGTGTTGAGCTATTTTTGGTTGTTGTATAGTTCAAATGGACTTCACAAAATTTGTTTTTCACCATGGAAAAATGTAGCATTTTTTTATATGTAATTTTTTTTATTTACTGTATACATTACACCTTTGTTTATAAATAATTCTACAATTTAACCTCTTGTGAATGCAACCATTCAATACTTACTTTATAAACACAAGGTAATAAGACCAAATAAATAAATAGTGTGTGATGTTTCTGTAACAGTGTTTTTACCATCTTCACACAAAAGTACTGAATGGCTGTTACAGAAACGTCGCACACTATTTATTTATTTGGATTTAGTCTTATTACCTTGTGTTTATAATCTATAATCCAAATTGTACCTTAACACTTACTTTAATTACAAAAATTATTAAGATGCCGCAACTCTTTTTATTAACTTGATTAAAGGAAGATTTTGGGCAAGCCTTTCTTCAGCTAACTGAAATGTATAAACAAAGCAATGGAGAGAGAGAAAGGTTATATCATGTTTAAAGCATTTTGCTTGTAACTCTCTAGGGTAATTTTTAAATTGTAACCATCAAATGTTAACTCCAAAGCATTGGCAGAATTATATAAAATCAAGCTAATCCCAACATAAATAAGGTTGTACATAAAAGAGTTGTAATTTGTTGAAATCCACAATGCTGTTAATAATTTAATGCAATCATTTTTGTCATTCAACCTATTTACTTTTAACTGACTATAAATTCAACACTGAACTTAATTTTAACTGAAAATTCTCAACCCCTTGGGGTATGTTGAATTAAACACTATTCTATCAAAAATGAGAGTATTTTAAAAAAAAGAAATGAGGTGGTATCAACTTCTGTCATCAAGATGGTGAGAGCAGGTAGGTGGGACAGAGGAAACTACCTCCGGCTAACACAAGGCCTTGGTGTGGCTGTTGTAGAGGAGGAAGAGGACCTGGTCTTTACCCCACCTGAGGGCCTCGTCTGTCAGCCCAACATGGTCCTGGTGAGTTCTCAGTTGTCAACTTTACTGCAAGCAAACATTCACCTAACCTTGGCTGATGTTCAATTTACAAGTAGTACCAAGGGTTTATGCCACCTTCTGAGGACTGTAATTGTTTTGAGTTGAACTCGTTGAATCACAAAGGGAGAGTTATTCTATAAAGGAATCCCACACACGGGCGTAGTTCACAAACACACTGATTTTATTTAAACAAAACTATCCAAAATTTACATACTTGGCACGCGGTGTAAAATTAATTATTTTACAAACAAAGAACATTATGCAAAACAGCTAGAATTTAATTATTATGCAAAACAGTTAGAAGTTAAATATCAATCTGAACACACCTACACTACAATACTAGAACGACATTTGAAAATCATCCCGCATGTGTTTCTTTTAAAGGAAAAATTGAAATTTATTTCAAGGAGAAAAAATTATTTCTAACCTTAGGGATGAAGAGAGAGAGAGAGAGTATGAAAGGATGAATTGTGAAAAGTAATGATAAACAGAAAAATAAAAGTATCCAGGGATGGGAATTGAACCCACAGTGTTCCGCTTACCAGGCAAATGCCATGTCCAGGGTAGCCTAGTGGACATGGCATCTGCCCAGTAAGCGGAACACTGGGTTCGATTCCCATGGACTCTTTATTTTTCCGTTTATCATTACTCTTCACAATTCATCCTTTCATACTTCATCCCTAAGGTTAGAAATAATCGTTATTTCTCCTTGAAATAAATTTCGATTTTTCCTTTAAAAGAAACACATGCGGGATGATTTTCAAATGTCGTTCTACAATCATAAGCCACATTATATTGTTGTATTACACTATAATACTGTTCCTCCATTGCATGCAGGCTCTGCCAGGCAACCAACCATCTACCACAGCATGCCCCTCCAACCAGAGTGTGTTGCAGCCCTCCACAATGAGAGAGTTTGCCATCATCGAGAAGACTGCCCAGTTTGTCAGTCAGCAGGGGGGTCAAATGGAGATCTTCATCAAAATGAAGCAGGGCAACAACCCTCAGTTTTGTTTCCTGAGCTTCGAGGACCCTCTCAACCCCTTCTACAAGTGGCTGGTGGCGGAGCTCAAGAGTGGTCGCTACAAGCCCAAGCCTCCCCTCACCTGTGAGTAGGACTGTTTTGTTATGGGGAGGATCTCAACCATCTTATTATTTAAAAAAAAAAAAAATTATCCCTAGTACATGTGGTACAGGCCATGATAATCATGGTGGGTAGAAGTTGGCGACTGCTTTTTACTGTAAGTGTACCACATGTCTACACATGTGAAAACCAGTTAGACTTTTGCACTTACAAATGTGTCAGAGCCCCATTTGGTTACTTGCACTCGCTGGTGGGGTTGGACTTTTGCAAGAATTGGGGGCTATTGGAGCATTTTTTTCTTTTTTTTAATTAGAAAAGTGGCCAATGTGGGATTCGATCCCAGGTCGGTGGCAGTCAAAAACCAACAGTTTAGACCACTGACCCCCGTAGCACCCACATCTTGTAGGAAGGAATATACTGTTCCACTTAAACTTTCTAATCTAAGTAGGTTGGTATAATCCAATCTTTGGTTTCAAACTTAGAAGCTTTTGTAGAATATCCATCCATAGGTAGAAAGAAAATAGAAGGGTTGGGGAGACCTGATGCTAAATTATAAATGGCCCAAAAATAAATATCAATGGTTTGTGTATCAAATGCATTTATCTAGAGTATTTCATTACAAGGTAAATAATCATGGATTTGGGTTTATTACCTTGTAGTTCTAATCTATAATCCAAATTGTGCCTTATCATAGAGTGTATCTTATTGATAAAACACAATTTGGATTATAGATTATAAACACAAGGTAATAAGACCAAATCCAAATAAATAGTGTGTGACGTTTCACACACTATTTATTTATTTGGATTTGGTCTTATTACCTTGAGTGTATTTTGTTAAATAAGAAAAGAGATAGCTGTCTCACATTGCCTGGTTTGCAGCTGCACATTAGCTGCAATATATGACTGCTGCCATGACCCTATATGTAACTGCTGCCATGTGTGGTGCAGTGGTCAAGGATGAGGACAGCGAGGAGGAGGAAGACAGTGACGGGGACCACTACCTCCACCCCTCACTCTTTGCTGCCAAAACCTCACCTGTAAGTCTGCTTGATGGCAATTCCAACATTGGAAAACTGTTGTTGTTTCTTAACTCCTTGTACAAGGATTACACAAATCCATAAGTCCATGCTGTTTTATGATAAGCCTCTCCCAAAGTTCCTGTTTAGTGCATCTAATGCAAGTCAAAATGTGTTCTGGAGCTGCAGGTGCTAAGCTACATTTTGGGCAACTGGGGTAGATTTTGTTATTATTGTCTGTCTTCAATGGCTTGAGATGGCCTGTTCTAAATCTTGTTAGTGTTGTTTGATGCTGTCAATTTCTGACTTTCAGAGCTCCTGAGTCCACTACACTGTACCAACTGATCTTAGGTGGGATCCTCTAGTTCTGTTTTGCTTTGGCTACTGTCTCAAACAAGTTTATTATTCTATGGAAAGAGTTCTCTTGTGTTTTTTTTTTCTAGCTAATCAGAATCTTCAATGCCAACATGATATCCATTGAAGAAGAATTTTTGAGTTTTGGAGATATAACCAAATATGTTTCTGCTTACTTTGTCTCTTAAGTTCCCCTGTGTGACTCAAGTGTTGTATGGCACTTCTACTATCAGTGAGAATCCAGATATCTTGATAATTAGTATTTCTGGAGGATTTTAAAGCTTCATATATGGTTCTATAAGTTCTGATCTGAAGACTGAGCAAAAATCTGGGTTTCTTCTGTTTATTTTCTCAATGCCATTTGTGGTTTTAATGAGACAGCCACTGCCAGTGTGTCCTAACTTGTCTATGCTACCATTGGTGTTATTGCATTTTTATTTTTTATTTATTTATTTTTTGCTAATCCCTAGTACACGTGGTACAGGCCATGATAATCATGGTGGGTAGTTAGCGACTGCTTTTACTGTCTACACATGTGAAAAGCAGCTGCACTTACAAATGTGCCAGAGCTCCCTTTGGTTACTTGCACTCACTGGTGGGGTTGGACTTTTTCAAGAATCGGGGGCCATTGGAGCATTATTATTTTTTTTTAATAAAAAAAAAGTGCCCAATGCGGGAATCGAACCCGGGTCGTAGTGGTCGAAAACCAACAGTTTAGACCATCCTTCCATCAACCCCCCTTGCATTTTTATGAATTTTATTAGTCCTTTCTAATGATAATTGTTTTAAGTATTTTGGATTTTGTTAGTTTGTTGGTGTGTTAATTTAAATTGGAATTGAAAATAACATTTTGTAGTTGTTTGCATGGAGAATTTTTTTCAATCAAATTCATTCAGCTTTTTTCCAATTAGTTTTGCCGCTCTATAGAATGATGTCATCAGTGAAAAGTCCAATGATGGTTTTATGTGAAATTTTTTCTTCTATGCCTACAATAAATAAGGTGAGGAGAGTTGGGCTAAGGACTGATCCTTGTGGTAATCCTTGGTAAGCATTTTTATGACATAACCTAGCATTTTTCCAGGCGTTGCAAAAGTGTATTTTAAAGGCATGGTTATAAGACCAAATCCAAATAAATAGTGTGCGACATTTCGGTAACAGTTGAATAAATCTAAGAATAATATTCTGTGTTTCTCAGAAAATTTGCTCTTATCTTATTTGCTATCTTGTTTACACACTTGACAACAGTAACTATTTAAACCATGCCGTGGTAAAATTGATCTTTTTTCTATGTTCTTTGTCTGAAGATGGTAACAATGCTGTTACCGAAACATCACACACTATTTATTTATTTGGATTTGGTCTTATTACCTTGTGTTTATAATCTATAATCCGAATTGTGCACTATCATTGTATTTTAAAGGGTTATAAATATGGACCAACCACATAAAAAGTGATACACAGTGTAGAGTGTGAGCCACTGGCCAGTAGTGAAATAATATCTCCAGATTGTGTTCAACAGGTGTGTGTGTGATAGATCAAGATCCCCACTCTGACATTTAAAGGGTCAGGGGAGGATGCCTACTCCCTGCTGGTGAAGAACCTCCAGAACCTGGTGTCCTCAGAATCCCGGGGCAGTTCTCCTCACCAGCCTGCTGCTGGTACGTACGTTGTCTTCTTCTTCTTGCTTATCCCTAGTACACGTGGTACAGGCCATGATAATCATGGTGGGTAGAAGTTCGCGACTGCTTTTACTGTAAGTGCACCACATGTCTATACATGTGAAAAGCAGTTTGACTTTGCACTTACAAATATGCCAAAGCCCTGTTTGGTTACTTGCACTCGCTGGTGGGGTTTGACTTTTGCAAGAATCAGGGGTCATTGGAGCATTTTTTTTTTTCTTAAATCAGAAAAAAAGTGCCCAATGCGGGATTCAAACCCGGGTCGTAGCGATTGAAAACCAACGGTTTAGACCCTCCTTCCAGCGACCCCCCCCATGTACGTAGGTTGTATGTATGTTAGGTGGCTGCTAGATCAATCACACTTGTGTTCAGAGGACGGCAGCCCAGCAGACACTACGGCCCCGCCACCACCACCTGGCCTGGAGCCTGTACAGCTACCAGTGGCCACTACGGTCACCCCACCCCCCAACATACAAGCAATCATCGACAAGATGGCTGTCTATGCCAGCAAGAATGGGGATGACTTTGAGACCATTGTGAAGAGTAAAGGTAAGTTTGGATATCTCTCTCTCTCCCCAGCCTGGCTTACACTGGAGTGTCAGAGGACAAGCGGTTTGACTTCCTCTACCCATGGAACCAATACCACCACTACTACCTGGCCAGGAAGAAACACTACTGTGGGGAGAACAAGCCAGCTCCATCTCCCACTTCCCCAGCCAAGCCACAGCCTGCCAAAGGTAATGGCTCAAACTTATTCTTATGCCACTTGCCAAGCCACAGCCTGCCAAAGGTAATGGCTCAAACTTATTCTTATGCCACTTGCCAAGCCACAGCCTGCCAAAGGTAATGGCTCAAACTTATTCTTATGTCACTTGCCAAGCCACAGCCTGCCAAAGGTAATGGCTCAAACTTATTCTTATGTCACTTGCCAAGCCACAGCCTGCCAAAGGTAATGGCTCAAACTTATTCTTATGCCACTTGCCAAGCCACAGCCTGCCAAAGGTAATGGCTCAAACTTATTCTTATGTCACTTGCCAAGCCACAGCCTGCCAAAGGTAATGGCTCAAACTTATTCTTATGTCACTTGCCAAGCCACAGCCTGCCAAAGGTAATGGCTCAAACTTATTCTTATGTCACTTGCCAAGCCACAGCCTGCCAAAGGTAATGGCTCAAACTTATTCTTATGCCACTTGCCAAGCCACAGCCTGCCAAAGGTAATGGCTCAAACTTATTCTTATGCCACTTGCCAAGCCACAGCCTGCCAAAGGTAATGGCTCAAACTTATTCTTATGCCACTTGCCAAGCCACAGCCTGCCAAAGGTAATGCTCAAACTTATTCTTATGCCACTTGCCAAGCCACAGCCTGCCAAAGGTAATGGCTCAAACTTATTCTTATGCCACTTGCCAAGCCACAGCCTGCCAAAGGTAATGGCTCAAACTTATTCTTATGCCACTTGCCAAGCCACAGCCTGCCAAAGGTAATGCTCAAACTTATTCTTATGCCACTTGCCAAGCCACAGCCTGCCAAAGGTAATGGCTCAAACTTATTCTTATGTCACTTGCCAAGCCACAGCCTGCCAAAGGTAATGGCTCAAACTTATTCTTATGCCACTTGCCAAGCCACAGCCTGCCAAAGGTAATGCTCAAACTTATTCTTATGCCACTTGCCAAGCCACAGCCTGCCAAAGGTAATGCTCAAACTTATTCTTATGCCACTTGCCAAGCCACAGCCTGCCAAAGGTAATGCTCAAACTTATTCTTATGCCACTTGCCAAGCCACAGCCTGCCAAAGGTAATGGCTCAAACTTATTCTTATGCCACTTGCCAAGCCACAGCCTGCCAAAGGTAATGCTCAAACTTATTCTTATGCCACTTGCCAAGCCACAGCCTGCCAAAGGTAATGGCTCAAACTTATTCTTATGTCACTTGCCAAGCCACAGCCCGCCAAAGGTAATGCTCAAACTTATTCTTATGCCACTTGCCAAGCCACAGCCTGCCAAAGGTAATGCTCAAACTTATTCTTATGTCACTTGCCAAGCCACAGCCTGCCAAAGGTAATGGCTCAAACTTATTCTTATGCCACTTGCCAAGCCACAGCCTGCCAAAGGTAATGCTCAAACTTATTCTTATGCCACTTGCCAAGCCACAGCCTGCCAAAGGTAATGGCTCAAACTTATTCTTATGCCACTTGCCAAGCCACAGCCTGCCAAAGGTAATGCTCAAACTTATTCTTATGCCACTTGCCAAGCCACAGCCTGCCAAAGGTAATGGCTCAAACTTATTCTTATGCCACTTGCCAAGCCACAGCCTGCCAAAGGTAATGGCTCAAACTTATTCTTATGCCACTTGCCAAGCCACAGCCTGCCAAAGGTAATGGCTCAAACTTATTCTTATGCCACTTGCCAAGCCACAGCCTGCCAAAGGTAATGGCTCAAACTTATTCTTATGCCACTTGCCAAGCCACAGCCTGCCAAAGGTAATGGCTCAAACTTATTCTTATGCCACTTGCCAAGCCACAGCCTGCCAAAGGTAATGCTCAAACTTATTCTTATGTCACTTGCCAAGCCACAGCCTGCCAAAGGTAATGCTCAAACTTATTCTTATGCCACTTGCCAAGCCACAGCCTGCCAAAGGTAATGGCTCAAACTTATTCTTATGCCACTTGCCAAGCCACAGCCTGCCAAAGGTAATGCTCAAACTTATTCTTATGTCACTTGCCAAGCCACAGCCTGCCAAAGGTAATGGCTCAAACTTATTCTTATGTCACTTGCCAAGCCACAGCCTGCCAAAGGTAATGGCTCAAACTTATTCTTATGCCACTTGCCAAGCCACAGCCTGCCAAAGGTAATGGCTCAAACTTATTCTTATGCCACTTGCCAAGCCACAGCCTGCCAAAGGTAATGGCTCAAACTTATTCTTATGCCACTTGCCAAGCCACAGCCTGCCAAAGGTAATGGCTCAAAATTATTTGTCCACGTGCTGACAGCCCTAGTTGTGGTTGAAAACCAATTATCGAGGGACCAGTCTCCTAGGTGAAGCCAATTGAAGAATTCAAAACTGTAAATATGTGAAGCTTTGAAAGAAGTTTGACGACATGCGAGACAAGCCACACTTCCACCCTGATCTTTATTCGTCACAATTTGCATATCTTTCATACATTGAATAAAATAAATAAACGAAAAACAAAAGATAAATTTACATAGCACCTAACATTTATGTGCGTCTGATACTAGGATAATTATAATAAAATTTACAAAAATAAAGTATTCTAAGCCTATACACTCATTCTTAGGTCATCCCATCCCTACATGTTCCTAACCTAACTTGGGGTTATGTGGAGATTTGAGAAATATATTACACATTCTGTGCTAGGTTAGGTGGCATATTTGGCAACAATTCCATCAGTGAGAAAGAATCTGCTCTAGCTTTCATCCAATTCACACTCTTCCTAACAGACTTTGCCCCATGCTGTAAATGGAGATGTGTGCAGGACCCCCAGCACCTGTGAGCTTCTCCCTGAAGTCCAAGGAAGACAGCAGTGAGAAGCCCAAGACTGCCCTGCTGCTGGAACCAGACTCGGAAACTGAGACTTCCCAGGTGACAGATGGCAGCCAGAGTCCCAAGGACCCGGATGCATCTCGCAAGCAGGAGGCCAGGATTAGTAAGTTGATTGAAAGCATTTTACTCTTCTCAAAAAAATTTCTTGATGAGTGATTTAATACCAGAACTGATGTTTTGGAATGAAAGATTGGTGCTATGACAATCTGCAGTGTTTTGTTGTTTTCTATATTTTGGTCCATGCTGCAGTAACTTGAAACACACCCCACTAATGTTGCCACTTGTAGTTGCAGATAAGCTGAAAGACAAGCTTGCTGCCGCAGCCCGCGACAGGCTTCAGGCTCGCAAGGTGCAGTTGGAGCGCAAGCGTAAAGCAGCCCTCTTCCTGGACCAGCTTAACAAACTGAACAACGGGAGTACTGGGTCAGCCTCTCCCGCCACAGCTCCTCTGGCCACAGAGGACCCTCCACCTTCCAGAGAGGCCTCCCCCAGGTCTGCTATACAGTTCTCACCTTGCTTCGTGTACATGCCTGTGACTGACAGTTACATAGACTTGAGGAATCACTCCTCCTTGTTTTGTAGGCAGCAAATAGTGTCTGTGCATTCTTTGTCAAACCTCTTCAGTCAATTTTTCACCCATATTTTCCTCACTTTTTTTTTTTTTTCTTCTAAAAATATGTTTTAGTCTTATTTGCTAATGTCACACCACCCGTTCTAACTCTGCTAGCAATTCCCTATCTCAGTCCTAACATTCACTCAAGACACTTTATTCCCCCAAGGTAAT
Source organism: Cordylochernes scorpioides (assembly GCA_030710605.1). Classification (NCBI taxonomy): domain Eukaryota; kingdom Metazoa; phylum Arthropoda; class Arachnida; order Pseudoscorpiones; family Chernetidae; genus Cordylochernes; species Cordylochernes scorpioides. Next base: position 101,479,948 of record CP092867.1, read on the forward strand.
AAGATCAAATAAATAGTGTGTAACATTTCTCAGTAATAAAAGTATTGTTGTTACCATCATCCTGATAATGCTGACTGCCCCTCCAGGTGTAACAGTGGGCTGGTGTGCAGAAAGAAGAGTGCCACCCCCCAGAAAAGGAGCAGATCCCATAGCAAGACAGCTTCCCCTGCCAAGCGGCGAAGACGGAGCCCCTCCAGCTCCTCTAGTAGTAGCAACAGTGAAAGCCGACACAAGAAGCGCTCCAAGAAACACTCCAAGAAGAAGAAAAAGAAGAAACACCATCACCACCACAAGTCACGCCATCACTCTCCTTCTAACCACAGGGCCAAGACTCCACCTGCCGCCTACCTCTTGGTTCGAAGGTGAGTGTAGCATGCTGTAGTTCTCTTCCTAGTGGTGGCCTTAAGTCAACCTTGAGCAAAATCATCTTTTACTACTAAAACTTTTATGATAGTAAATATTCATGTACTCTTTAAACAAACAGTGCCAAAACATCCCCTAACAGCAAGCTGAGAATGACTGTTCTTTGTAGAGAGGTGTCCGCTAAAGGGAGGTTCTACTGTAGTACACATTATATACACCTACCCCCCGATTTACACGGTACTTGTTTTACACGTTTTCGCTTTTATACGGTTTTCCAAATAAGTTTTTTGTTTTTATCGCACTATACTAAATGCTACTGTGATTAAACACATGCGCTGTGTACACATTTCATGAGGGTTCCCGAGCTTATGTGCTGACTTGCTGCACACGCACACTGTGTCTGTATTTCTAATTTTAAAAAATTTTTAATTTTCGATTTACACATTTTTCTAAGGAACGTATCTACCGTGTAAATCGGGGGATAGGTGTATTATGGGAAGTGGGAGCTTCCTTTTTGTTCCTTGGATTTCAAATGGCTTGCACCATCTGTCAGAGCTAATCTTTGATTTTTAATGAAATTGGCTAAATACCTTTTCTTGATGGCCAATTCTGTAAATAATTTAAAAAATCAACGATTAGTTGTCAGATGACATAAGCTATCAACAACTTTTTGTTGTACAATCAGGAGTTGTTTTTTAATCTTCAATATGTTTGTGTGAAGGTTGTTGTTTCTTATCCCCTTATGTAAAGATTACACAAATTCCATGAGTTCATGCTCCTCGAGCTGTTTTATGATGAGCAGCGGCCTCTCCCAAAGGTCCTGTTTAGTGCATCTAATGCAAGCCAAAATGTGTTCTGGAGCTGCAGGTACCAAACTACATTTTGGGCAAGTGGGGTAAATTTTGTTATTATTTTCTTTCTTCAATGGCTTGAAGGTGAATTGTGATCGTGTGATGGTTGAATTCATAACTCTATCACACACAAAAACACTTTGGGAGAGACCGCTGCTTATTATAAAACAGCTCGAGGAGCATGAACTCATAGAATTTATGTAATCTTTACATAAGGGGATAAGAAACAACAACAACACGCAAAAACTATAAGAAACATAAAGTGAGGTAGAAATAACATTCTGAACAAGAGAAACATATGGATGGTGCTGTGAGAGGGAGGATGTTCACACTTCAGAATTTGTGAGGCACAGATACCATCCTGATGGAAGGTACTGACCAGAGTGGTTGTGCAGGTCCCGTTCCCCGTCCCGGCACTCACGTGACTACCGTCATCGCCACCATAGAAGATGATTGCCTGCCTGCCATCCTTGTATATAACTCCACATCATGTAAATATGTGTCCAGCATATGTAAAACTATCTATTTTTAATATCATCCCTCTTTTTTTTTACCCTCATTTTATCTGTACAGAGAACTATTTACAATAAATGCCATTGTTGACTTCTAGAGGTTGTTTTTCCCCTGTCAGCTCTATAGCTAAGACAGATCTTCTCTAATCATTCCCACTGTGCTGACAGACATTCCTACTTTTGATAAGCAAACTCCACCACCCAAGACATTTCTATAAAATGAGGATAGTGAGGTGTGATGGTTGATGCCAGTATAGATGTCATTCACTCCAATAAATATGGCTTTGATATATCTTCCTCCTGTGACCATCCATCAAATTGAAAATATGCTCTCAGTCAGAGTGTGACCCCACAACTAAAACATCTTTCTTATCTCCACTCAATCATATTAGGGTTTCAAGCCTGTAGAGCTTGAGACTTAATATTGGTGTCTGCTGATGATGAGTAGAGCTCACCAAAGGAGATTTGATATCTATAATGATTGGGTGAAGTAGAATGTGTCTTCTTTTGTCATTAAGACTGGGAGCACTACTCAGTAGCAGGCCAACTTAGCTCCAATATGAAATGGCCGCCTCTAACATGAGGAACAGACACCATGTGCAGCCACTCCTAACATATACAGACTCATCCTGGATCAGGAACCCATACAGGGTACTAGCAGCTAAGCCCAGGTTTTTTAGTGAGCTTCTTACTGCTTCCCCTCCTCCTTTTTCATCCAGGCTTGGGATCGGCAAAGGCGAAGTTACAACTAAAACATTATATTTTGGAATAAATCTTGTATATACAAACACCCCCCCTGTTAAATAACCTCGCACCACATATTTGCTAAAACTCCCTGAGTTAACCTGGCCGGCATTTATGAACCAAATTTATAAAGCTACATATTATTCTGTCCTCTAAAAATACTGGAGGAGAAATGCCATTTGGTCTCAATGAATGGAAAACCCCTATTTGTATCTCCCAGTGTGAAGACTGCTCCAGTAAAAGGCAGGTAACATCCTAATGGGATGGCTAACACAAAAGGGAGCCGAACAAAAGCCAGGAAAAGCTTTCAATTTCATTCTTGGGTGTAATGGACAGTTAGGCTTGTGGACATTTGGTGCACCATATATATTGGGAACATGTTCATCATAATTTTTTAACTTGGTTAGAAGCCTATAATTATTTTTTTTTCTCCAGTTTCAAAGTATGGTATTCAATTTATTTTTGAAGTGTTGGTTGCTTTTTTTACTGAATAACAATGACACCTTTTCTCCTATACAAAATGATCCAATAATACCTTTCAAAAACAAGTTGAATACCTTACTTTAAAAAGTGTTAATTATAATTGGCTTTTAACCAAATTTCATTCTTGTAATGAAAAAGGACACTTTTGGGGGGAAAATTGCCCCAAAAGGCAGAGAAGCCAAAAATTATTTCGCCAAAGGCATAAAAGGAGGAATAAGTCACTTCTATATCAAGCACTATGGAGGAAACTATATGGAACAAATATACAAACCTCTAGAATACCAAATATGTAAACAAAGACTAACCCACTTTGGACACATAATGAGAGTAAATGGTTAATAAAAGCTGTTGATGTTGGGAAAAAATTGAAGGAAGAGAACCTTCAAAGAACTCGCCAGAAAGGGTAAAAAAAGTGGCATAGATTTTGTTATTTTCTATCTTTAATGGCTTGAGATGGCCTGTTCTAAATCTTGGGGACCAAGTAGATGGTACTGCATCAATGGAGGCAAGGCACCACATAGTTGGGAGGTCTCATACACCTGCATAGGACAACGACTAAGAAGTCCTCAAATGCTATGTGTGCCTCACAAGGCAGGTAGTCCCGGACCCTTCTGAGCGGAAGGTGAGGATTACAATTGAAACAAATTTTATTGACTTCTTGTCAATAATTTACATTAAAATGGAAATAAAACTAAAAGATAGATGATCATGCGGAGGGGGGTGGGGGATGTGCCCGCGAGTGAGCCTTCTTTCCCAGGCGATGAGCGGGTCCTCTGCTCCTGCTCCTCCGGTCAGCCCAACCTGTACGAAGTACTGGTAGATGATGGATTTGGCAGACGCTAGGATGGCCAAGTCGTCATCTTCGAGGCCAGACCCGAAAATCCAGGCCCGCAAGCGAGGGGGTCGCCCAAGGACACTGAAGGCTTTGATGAAGAGGGGCCTGATACGACTGCAGCTCCAGTAGCGATGGTCAAGGGAGCTATTTACGGAACCCCAGGCCTGGCATGATGAACTGGTCGAGGCCGGTTCGGGTGGGGAAGGGCATGGAGGACCAACCTAAGCGCAATGTCGGCGTCGTGGCCCGAGAGGGCGCAGGGCCGCAGTGAAGTCCAGTCAAGCCTGGCCGGCGCGTCAACCACAGATGTCCATCTGGAGAGAAGCCTGGTGATCGGCTGTGCCGCGAGGCGCGGACGCTCCAAGGCGCGACAGGCCAAGCGGGTGGTGAGCCTCGAAGGTGAGGATGGCTGCGACCAGGAGCAGGGGGTCGTCCTCTTCTAGGGTAAGGGGGGTCGTGGATCCCTAATAAAATCAGAGGCCGCGATAAGTAGATTCTGTTCAAGCGAGAGGCGTCGATCTGGCTCCTGTAGCTGACCATTCTAGTTGGAATGTGGGCGGCGTCGAAAAAGAGGCCCCATTGATGTGGGCTGTTTAGTTGATTAGCTCAGGAGAGGGCCTCCACCGAGCCGATGTTGTGTCGCTCATGCTCTCCTCGTTGATGTTGAGGTTGCCCAACACCCACGAGTTCTCTTGGGCCGCGGTGGTTGCAATGATCAACAGCTTTTGGTGCGGCTCGCGAGGAATATGAGAGAGATGGCAGTTGATGACGCTCTCACTTCTTGGCTGTGGACATCGATGGAGATTATGAAGAATGTGGCCGGCCACAGGACAGCGACGCCCGAATCCTTGATGGCTGTAGGAGGTACGAAAATGACGCCCTAGCCTAAGCAGAGGGCTTATACATCATTCAATGAATAAAGAGAAACTAAAAAAAAATCAATCCCAAATTTAAAAAAACCTAATCCATCATCGGGCCTTTATTATTCTCAACCAAGAAGACAAGATCCCCAGTAAAGACTTTTAAGAAAGAAGACGAGACAATTTCAAGGTAAAACAATTTATAACAACTATTGTCATCACACAAATGACCCCTAATTACTCTCCAAGAGTAATTTATCGCGCGCGCCAAAAATTATAAATAAAACACAAGAAACTACAACCAAGGAAATTCTAGTTCATATGACATAAAGTTAGCAATCAAAACAAATAATTAATTATATTATTGTAAGAATATGAAGTTTTTTAATTATGTGTGTGAGAAGTTTTTCTTCTATAAAAAATAGCTCTGCTATTATCACCTTTCACACACTACAATATAAATTCAAACTCAAACTATTTTTTTTTTAAATAAAGTTCAAAAATAAAATTGATGCTAAAATTTTTACAAATAAACCCAAGTTACAATAAGTAATTATTATAATTTCATAACGCTTTCACCCCTCATTGTTCAGTTCTCAATCTGTGAACCAGGAGAGAGAATTAAAAAAAAAAAATAATAATAATAATAATTAAAACACAAAATATTTTACACAAACCATTTCTACATACCTTATAAAGTAATATTTTTGTTGCATAATAATTTGTAAGTATTAATATATATTAGAAAATAATTTTATATTAAATATTATGTAACAACAAATCACTTTTTTTTTCCTAGGTGGCGTTCCAATCAATTTTTGACATGAGCCTATAGTTGGTAAACACGTCATTTACTTGACTCCTGCTCTTAAGTATTTAATTCACAGTTTCTCTTCATCGATCGTGCAAGTTTAAAAGGTAAAGCATTGATTAAATACCTTGACTGGATGTATTTGTGTATAATATATAGCATTGGATTCAAAATTATTTAGAATAATGTCTTTATACGCTAGGCCATCTTTTTTTTTGTGCGTTTGTTTTAGTAGACATTTAAATCGTTTTCCTCCTTTTTCATTTTTCAATACTTTGAATTTAATCAAATAATTTATGTATTTATTTACTTGATTTTAATTTTTAAGTAATAGTTTGATATATTTACTTACGTTTTTGTGATAATCAGCGTTATTAATTAAATGACAGTGTACCAGTATTATAAAACCGAGTATGTTGAGGCATTATTTTTGTGTGAGAGATCGATTACAAAAATGGTGTTAATTATTAATTTTTCAATTCTAAATCGTGCGTATCAATGAAAAATTAACCATATGCCTACCCAAAAACCTCAACTATATACATATACATAAAAATAACACGACAAAAAAAAAAGTAAAAAAAAAAAGAGAAAAAAATCATTTAATATAAATATAATAACCATATTATGTCGGTATATATGTCGGTATTTTTTAAAATAACAAAACTAATACTAAATATCTCAAATTTATAAAAAAAATATTTCAAAACTAATAAACTCATTATAAGTCAAATTGTCATCTGGAATGATCAGTAAAATTTAAGTTTGTTGAAAGTATATTCAATTTTTTCCCCTAATGTATGGGCTGAATTAAAAAAGGAAAAATGAAGAAAATTTTTTTAAAATCTTATTTTTGAGGGTACAGATTTGCACTAAATTTGAAATACAGTAGAACCTCTATATAAAGGACACCTTATTGCTAAGCCAAAGTGTCCTTTATGGAGAGGTTTCCTCTTATTGGAGAGTTGCTAAATATTAAAAATTGTAATTTTGGCAATGAAAATTGTTCTTTATAGAGAGATGTCCTCTAGCAGGAGTGTCTTCTCATGGAGGGGTTCTATTGTAATTCTCTTTTTGCCTTTAATTTTAGTTATTGTATAGAATGGTTTGTGCTGGAAGCCCTAAACTGCTCAATATCTTGAGATTGGCTGACTATAAGACATGCCTAGAACAGCAACAATCCTTCTTCTTTCTTATCTCCACTCAATCATATTAGGGTATCCAGCTTGTAAAGCTTGTTGATGGTGTCTGCTGGGGAAGAGTAGAGCTCATCAAGGAATAAATCAATACAGTCAATAATGTGTTTTGGGGTTGCAGGTTGACACTTAGTACATAGTGGGAAAACCTTGCAACCATTGTGGAAAGGCCACAATCCTCCTGAAGTCGAAGTAATGTTTCTTGAAATCAGTTCAATGAGAGTTGGGAGGTTTGGAAGCCAATTGAACTCCAGCCAGTGACTAGGAATGGAGGCAGCAGAAGCCTATTCCACGACATAGAAGGATGTGGAGACTGTTGTTTTTGCCAAACATCTGCTTCCACGTGTCAACAACTGTTGAGAAACACTGAGATTGAGAGAGAGGCTATACCTAAAAATACCAATAATATCAAAACTTAACAACTTCAAATTGGCATAAAAAACATTTTTAATATAATTGATAAGGCACAATTTGGATTATAGATTATAAATACAAGGTAATAAGACCAAATCCAAATAAATAAATAAATAGTGTGTGATGTTTCGGTAACAGCGTTGTTACCATCTTCAGACACAAAAGTATTGAATGAGAAATTTTATTATAATATAAATTATATTATAATAATATATACGTCACACACTATTTATTTATTTGGATTTGGTCTTATTACCTTGTATTTTTAATGTAAATACAAGAAAATAAAACCTAATCCAAATAAATTCTTTTGTCTGATGATGGTAAGTAACAATGCTGTTACCATCACACACTATTTATTTGGTTTAGGTTTTATTTTCTTGTATTTATAATATAGAGCAAGCAAGCTAGGCAAGATATATGATGATTTTATAAATATAAAGTAATAAATCTGTTTTATATATTTTCATTGAACAATTCTTCTTTCTTTGCTTATCCCTAGTACACGTGGTACAAGCCATGGTAATCATGGAGGGTAGAAGTAGGCGACTGCTTTTTACTGTAAGTGTACCACATGTCTACACATATGAAAACTAGTTCGACTTTTCACTTACAAATGTGCCAGAGCCCTGTTTGGTTACTTGCACTCGCCGGTGGGGTTGGGCTTTTGCAAGAATCGGGGGGGGGCATTGGAGCATTTTTTTTTCTTTAATCAGAAAAAAGTGCCCAATGCGGGAATTGAACCCGGGTCTTAGCGGTCGAAAACCAATGGTTTAGACTATCCTTTCACCGACCCCCCTCATTGAATAATTAAATTAAATAATAATAAAATATAAATTATATCTTCACCACAATATTGTTTCAGCTTGGCAGATTCTTCAACTTTGATTCTCTCCTGTGCCGGGTCTTACATCTTACCGGAACGTGTTTCAACCATCCTACAAAGTTATATAACGGAATAATGAGATAACTCTACTTTAAGTGGTCTTCAAAATAATTTATTTATTTCTCACATCAAAGAGAGCAGTGAAATCACACAATGTACCAAAGTACCAAATGGGATTTTTATAATACATAAATCTGTTTATAATATATATATATTCTGTTTAATAAAATAAATAAATAGAAAATATAAATTTAAAATATATCAAAAATAATCTTACAAATTAAAATAAAATAGGTGCATTAGCCATGATGCAACAATATTATGTAACAAAGCTACAGGTGGAAAATTGCATCTGATGATAGAAACTTCCTGGATTTAAGATAAGTCTGTCAGCCTGCCACTGAGTAGTACTCCCAGTCTTATGACAAAGGCAGATGCATTCTACTTCATCCAGTCATGATGATTGTCAAACAGACACCATCAAGGGTCACAACTTTATACCCTAATATGATTGAGTGGAGATAAGAAAGAAAAAGAAGAGAAGATAAGTCTTCTGTCTTGGACCAAAAGGGGAATGTTGTCATAACCGGGTGGTTTCCTTACTGAGACTATTGGACAGAGCGATGCCTTCTGTTAGGTTGTTAGATACCCGTGTCTCTCTCTCTGTTCAACTCCTTTTCTTCTCTTCCTTATAATAATTGAAATGTTATCTGCATTATCTCTCTTATTGCTAAACTTCTTTCCAACAATAAACATACCATTTATTCCAGAGGGTGCTTCTATTAAGAAAAAGGCAATTAGCTACAAGGTAATAAGACCTAATCCAAATGAATTAATAGTGTATCATATTTTGGTAACAGCGTTGTTACCATCATCAGACAAAAGAATAAATGGAGATAAATAAAAAGAATAAAATTCATTTATTATATTTTTTTTCTGATGAAGGTAACAACGCTGTTACTAAAACATCACACACTTAATTTATTTGGATTAGGTCTTATTTTCTTGTAGCTATAATTTTTAATCCAAATTGTGCTTTATCAAAAAGGCGATTAGTTGATATTTATTCTGACAGATGGTGCAATCCATCAGGAACTTTTAGTTGCAGGCGATGCCTTTTGGACAGAGCGATGCCTTCTGTGGGGTTGTTAGATACCCGTGTCTCTCTCTCTCTGTGTTCAACTCTCTTCTCCTCCTTGTAATAATGGAAATATCATCTGCATTATCTCTCTTATTGCTAAACTTCTATCCACCAATAAACATACCATTTATTCCAGAGTGTGCTTCTGGGATCTATTTTTCAGTGTACATAATAGGATCATACAGTTAAACCTGTCTATAGCGTCCCCTCTTGGGACTCACCAAAATAGGGTGCTATAGAGAGGGGGTGCAGTAGACAGGTCACTTTTAATGTAAATCGCATCATACTACATATTTAAAATCGGGCGCTATAGAGAGGAAGGCGCTATTTAGAGGGGGCGCTAAAGACAGGTTTAACTGTATATTTAATACAAGAAAATAAGACCTAAAACAAATAAATTAATAGTGTGTGACTTTTCTGCAACAGCATTGTTACCAAAATGACACACACTATTAATTTATTTGTATTAGGTCTTATTACCTTGTATCTATTATCTATAATCCAAATTGTGCTTTTATCAGAGTCACATTTATTACATAGTATTACATATTACATAGAGGGAAAAAAACTCTCCACAGCTGTCCTGGGATTGCCATCGCAAGGTTATATATTTCTGAGAGAAACACAGGGGAATCCTGGCTGTGCCATATGTCTGCCTCCACAGCCTGCTTTTGTATTGGTGGATGGCTCTCTTGTGTAATCCTTTATGGTGAGGTAATGTTCTTCTTTTAGCAAAGACTTTTGTTTTTTTATTTCTACACCTGCTACCAAGCTTTGTAGGCAGGTAAAAGGAACAGGTGAGTTTTCAAGGAGAGCAAGAATAGAAATTTCAATTATTCTGACAGATGGCACGAGCCTACTTAAACTTTTAGTTGGACCATCAGGAGATGCCCTTTTTTTTATTATTTATCCACCTGATCCCAGTACAATTTCACTTTTGTTTTTTCACAGAAATTTCATTTGTGAACCCTTTTACATCAGCTTGTATTCAATCAGCAAGTTTTAACCAAACTCTGTCAGTTCTAAAAAAAAAAAAATCCTCTTTTTCTGAGCCATCTTGTGACTTATTGTTGCCCAACCACTGGAAGCTTCCAGAATGCCATTAGATCCTGTGGTAAACTGAGCACTCGTCTATTTCTTCCTCTCTCTCTCTCTCTCTTTATTTCAGTCACAGCTGATTACTTTAGCGCATACTGGTGCTGCGGTCTATGGGAATATCTTGGCTTCTCTCTCAAATATTGCTTCAATACATATGAAGTGGAACCTCAATATGACAGCAACATATAACTAATTCACCTGGCATTAAAGATATAATGGTGGATGCTCAAGAATTGACATAATCACCTACATAAATGTACAATTTATCTCCTATATGTTTTAAATACAAAGGTACACAAGAGGAAGGAGGGCTCTTTTGGAGACCTGGTTCTAGAAGTAAAGAGGTCTAGAAGTTAGCTGCTCTTGAAGTTTTCTGGTCTAGCAGTTAGCTGATTCTTAGAAAAGAGATGGTTCTAAAAGTAAGCTGGTCTAGAAGCAATGGTGAGCCTAGGCAGAAAACAGATTGTTGGCAGTTGTAGGACCTTCCATTGTCTGACCAAGAAGACAGGTTCCTCAATCATCAAGTTTGACTAACCTCAAGAAGAGGAGTTTCAATGATCCCCCAACACCTGTCTGTCTGTCAGCTTTGATTTTTAATATTGGGGCTCTTATAAAAGAAAAAATAGTTGGGAAACTGCCTCTAATTTCACTTCTGTGTTTTACTTCCTTGGTTAAATATGAGAAGAGCAGCTTGAGTCTCAAATAGGGTTCATTTTGAAGACACTGTAATGATGTTATTTTTGTTTTTTATCCCCTTGTGATTGCACTAATTCCACGATTTCATGCTCTTCGAGCTGTTATGTAGTGATGTAGAAGTCATCAGTGATGTGTTTGCTCAGTTCTATCCATCACTTCCAGCACAACACACAGTTTCTCTTTATAACCTGCAGCTTCTTTTAAACCATTCCATCTGTCCATCCCATGTTCAATTACTTGTGTTAGTTCTTCCGTCACTCTTTGATGTAGGATTTCTTCCGAATATGATCTTACTTTTTTTATATATATATACAAAAATAATGTTGAAGTGTTACAGCCCAGAATTAGACAAACATTTGATTACCTACTTTTTTAATAGACTTTTTTTATAACTACAAACAAAAGTTTCATTTTTGTGTGCTTTGCCCCTTAAATATGCAGTAAAATTCCTTTAAAACAAACCTGGGATATAACTAACCTGAAATAATTGTCATTTTTATTTGATAATACAATGAACTATGGCTATAACGAATCATGGATATAGTGAACTATGGGTTTTAGTCCTATTTGGGGTTTGCCATAGAGGGGTTTTACTGTATTTAAAGCTTGCCTCTCCTGGAATATTTCTATTTATTTAAGGAACTTTTGTTCTCTATAAATTTGTTCTTGTCTAATAGTAATATTAATAAAGCTAAAATCTATAGGAGAGAAGAGTTTTCACATTCTAAATATCTTGTAGGTGCACTGACTGTTCTAACAGAGGAAATGGGATGGCAATTCAAACCTTATTCTCAATAGGTTTCCCAAACGGCTGAAAGTTGGGGCAATAGGTGGCAATAAATATCAGCCCAACAGAGGAGGATTGGATTTGTTGATTGCGTGGTCAAGATAAAGGTGGACTTGAGCAAGGTCATTGTTATTGACTCTCTTGCCAAGATTGTTGCATCCGCTGAAGAGGATGTTGTTGTGACTCAATGGCACGAAACCAGACTTGGCAGCGATGCACCTCCCTTGTGTACTGAGTTCCACAAAAAAAAGAGTTGCCTCTAAAAATATCTCCCTTCCACTCCAGATCATTGGTCTCCTGTATTCCTGGAGATGTCACTGACTGGGAGCTACTGACCTACCATTGTTGAATGGAGCGAGCACCTTTTGCCTTCATGGGGAGTTTAAATCTTTTCAATTTTTTTTATTAACATCCCAATTGTGTAATGATAAGGCACAATTTGGATTATAGATTTTAAATTATTGGTCTTATTACCTTGTGTTTATCCCTTTGTGTAGTTGTAGAAGGTCATGGAGGCTGATGGGTTAAAAGAGCTGCTGTTGGCTATCCACATGGAGGTCAGACTGAATCTTAAGCTTCCCCATAGTAACAATTCTCTAGTGTCTATCTACCTGATTCTTGGACATTTGTTTATAATTGTGGTTTAGAATCAGGCTAATCAGGATCATTCCTGCATCTACACACATTCATGGGGGGATATATATATATGTTATATTAAAATATTATTCTTTTTAAAATTATATTTCATAGATCCAAATACTCTGTTAAATCGACCGCCAGAGGTCACGCTTACCCTATATAAAACCGATTGTTGTTGTTTCACGTTGGCCGGCTCAAAACTTTTGTACATTATGTAAATAATCTTTTGTTTTCCTCGTTCTACTCGCCTTAAGCCAGGCAGTACTTTTATCAAATTTTGTTTTTATATATCTCATAAGCTCAATTAAAGCAATTTCTAATCTTTACTATTTTTATTATTTTATTATTTGCCACGACTGCATCACCAATACCATTTAGTACCAAAAAGAACCAGCAAATAACTCCATAGCATAATCCTCAACATGATCTAAATTCAAGCAGAAAATCTCTTTTTTTATATATAAGATATATATGTCATGGTGCTGGGACACTAGTATGTATATATTTTTTTTTTTGTCTTGGTTCATCTCATTGAGTCAATTGATGACATTTTAAAATACACATTCCACGTCTATTTTTGTTAATATAGGTGTAGGGGTAAATATTTTATACATTAAAGTTCGGGAAGTGTTATCAGTGTAATGTTCTAGGGAGTGGACATATTTAATAATATGTTTTAGCCTCAATAAGTGATGTGGGATTAGTGGATTTGGGTATGGAAATGGTGGCAAAGGAGCAAGGCAGAAAGTTGTTAAAGCCCTTCTGGTTTGTGTGGCTGCTTGCCTTGGTGGAGAGTGTCTATGGGCAGTCTGGGTGGGCCTTGACCTTGTTTACTTGTCACAGCAGGAGGGCAATCATCTGTTGGCTGGCATCCAAGATAGGCCAGAATGGAACTCTACTCGATTTCAATTTGGATTCGAATCTTAATTAAAAATGTAAGGTAAACAACACCCCTTAAATGTTACCTAGGTGATACAAGAGGATAAGACCTAATCCAAATAATTTATTAGTGTGTTCAACTTCTTGAAGTAGAGAAGAGCTTCAGATCCTGAACTCTTTAAAATAAAATCTTCAAGTGATAGCATCAACATTGATATTCACTTTGGAATTCTTCAGCTCATAGGAAGAATAACTACTTAGGTCCATTGAAGTCTATCAAAAATGATAAAGCAAAATTTGGATTATAGATTATAATACAAGAGAATAAGACCTAATCCAAATAATTTATTAGTGTGTGTATTATTTGGATTAGGTCTTATTCTCTTGTATCTATAATCCAAATTTTGCTTTATCGTTACCTAGGTGAGTAGGTATGGTGTCAGTAATTGACTAGAGTTAATAAAAGCCTCCATTAAAATGGGGGAAAGGACAAAATTATGAGTAAAGAATGCTAAGTGAAGACTCAGTATTAATGGTATTGTGATATGGTTCCAAATCTAACAACCTTTAGAAAGAATTTGATGCTCTAAATGCTAAAATTCTTTCTAGATATTATATCTAGGGGGGAAAATTTTAGTATTTAGAGCACCAAATTCTTTCTTAGGTTGTTAGATTTGTCACCATATTACTGCAACATTGAGTCTTAACACTGATAAGGTACAATTTGGATTATAGATTATAAACACAAGGTAATAAGACCAGATCCAAATAAATAAATAGTGTGTGACGTTTCAGTAACAGCTTTGTTACCATCTTCAGACAAAAGTACTGAATGAGAAATTTTACCACAGCATGTTTTTAAATTTAAAAAATTTAAAAAACATGCTGTGGTAAAATTTCTCATTCAGTACTTTTGTCTGAAGATGGTAACAAAGCTGTTACCGAAACGTCACACACTATTTATTTATTTATTTGGATTTGGTCTTATTACCTTGTGTTTATGAGTCTTAACACCTTTGTGCTTAAATTTTGTCTCTACCCCCATTTTAATGAAGGCTTTTATTAGCTCCAGGTCAATTACTGATATTGGCATCAACTCTCTCACCATATTTTACCCAGGTTTACTAGCTAGTAGGTGTTAGTTTCAGGGAGTGTGAAACTCCCAACTCTGTTTTCCTCCCATTGAGATCAGTCTAGACTTCATCTGGTGGCAGCTGTTTGTTCCACTTCATCCAGTACCAATTGTTGTCTACATTACACAACAACCACAAGGTTTTGTATTGCCACCATCGCTAGACTGGAGCACTTACTTAGACTTGTGCTGAAGAAGGACCACCCACCCCAAATTGAGTTATTTTGTCATGTGATTGCCAAATGTGCCTCAGTATTCAAAGCTATACCTCCTACCATTGATTTAAAACTTCAGCTGTTGTAGGTCATTCTTCAAATTTAAGTACACAACAATGACTAGATGTGTTGCCACCATCACCAGACTGAAGAACTTACTTAGACTTGTGCTGAAGAAGAACCACCCATCACATGTTGAGTTATTTTGTCATGTGATTGCCAAATGTGCCTCAGTATTTAAAGCTATACCGCCTACCATTGATTTAAAACTTCAGCTGTTGTAGGTCATTCTTCAAATTTAAGTACACAACAATGACTAGATGTGTTGCCACCATCACCAGACTGAAGAACTTACTTAGACTTGTGCTGAAGAAGAACCACCCATCACATGTTGAGTTATTTTGTCATGTGATTGCCAAATGTGCCTCAGTATTTAAAGCTATACCGCCTACCATTGATTTAAAACTTCAGCTGTTGTAGGTCATTCTTCAAATTTAAGTACACAACAATGGCTAGGTGTTGTATTGTCACTATCACCAGACTGGAGCACTTACTTAGAGTTGTGCTGAAGAAGAACCACTCATTCCAAATCGAGTTATTTTGTCATGTGATTGCCAAATGTACCTCAGTATTCAAAGCTAGAAGTATACCTACTAACCATTGTATATTAAAACTTTAGCCATTGTAGGTTGTTCTGAAAATTTCAAATAAGCCGTCTCTAGCTGAGTTATTATCTTATAATAGTGCAGCGGTGGGAAGATAGCAGTGACCTTGATGGTGGCGGATAATTTCCTCTGCTTTGTTCTCCCAGCCTGGCTGGATTCTTGTTTGAATCGGCCCTGCGATGGAAAATGACAAGTTCTGAAAATCTTTCTCTCACTGAACAGAAGTAGCTTGTAGTGTACCTGGTTATGCTAGTTGTATTGTTGACCTATACAAACATGCTCATGAAATCAATAAAAAAAAGCCACGCTATTGTTGCTTCTGAAATCTTCCACCAAAAGCAACAAAACCAAACTGAAAGTTGGTCTCACTACTTTTTAATATTCATTTTTAATATAATATTGAGCCATATCTAAATCTTCTCATTTTATGTTAAATGATTTATATAGTTTGCAATTTATAAACGTTATCACACTTTATCGTTATCAACCTTTAAAACATTCCATCTCAAGTACTTTTCTCTATATTTGTAAGTAATTTAAATGCGTCCCATTCCATATCTCCAATGTTTTATAAATAATCTAACCTTTTCAACCTGATGAATGAACAAAAGTTAAAATAAAATTCAACACTGACAAAGACAAGAAGTAAGTTGGTTAAATAACCTGGGTGTTGAAAAATACAGAGGTTGCACGGCTAAAATTAGATTATTCTTCACCCATCCAACTGTGTCAGCCATTTTGCTTTGACGTATCACCAGCTGATTGGTTCCCCAAATCAGGTGACCCTCAGGTCGAGGCCAGATGGTACAGGGGCAGCAGAGATATTAGTCAGAGTTTTCACGGTCATCAGAGAATTGACAAATTCAGCGACATGAGCAGGACACACAGTCCAGTCTTGACTGGTGACACTCCCATCTTCTTCAGAACTTTTCGTCAACTTCCCCTCAAATCTTGTGCACACCTCAAATTACCCATGGTTTAAGAACCAACTTATTTTCATCACTTTTGTTTGGGAGCTTCTCGTTTCCGAAATCCATTATGTGTCTTGTCTTCTTTAACAAAGAAGGCTTGGTCATCAACTGGAAAAACTGAGTGTTAGGTCCTGATTGACCGTCTGGCAGGGAGGGATATATTTCTCCCTTATTAGTGGACTTTGGAGATCACGACATATATATATGTCATAATATATACTCTTCCAGGAATAATAAAGCAAATCTAGAGCCAGCCCAGAGAGAGACGGGATGTAAAGTCTGGTCACTTGAGACAGCAGCGACATTCCAAGGGGCGGCAAATGGGGCCCGTCCGTTAACACCTCGGGACTTTTAAGACAGTTGGGGATTGTGTGCGACACGAACGTCCGCTCAGCGGTGGCAGGCCCGTCTCTCACCCTCTCTCTCTCTGGTTGTCTGGGTTCCTTCTCCAACTTGTGGTGTCCTTATTTTCTCCCCACCTTATATTGCCACATATATATTTAAAAAATAATCCCTTGTATCAATATTAAGTAAAAATATATATATATCTAAAGAGACAAAGGTTGCCTCTCCCGTAAAAATAGACGTCAATATACAGGGTATACCAGGTAAATTGGGAATTTCAACAATGGTATTTTAACTGAAATTTTTTGCAAGTAAAAATTAAAATATCCGAATGAAATTTGACACAGTAGTAGATAAAAGGATATAGTTTTTATTTATTCAATGTAGTTTCCATTATTAGCTACAACAGTCTCGAGGCGAGTGCGGAATGAAGCACAGGCCTTGGCGACGATGACCTTGTCCATTTGGGTCATCACCGTGTGAACTGCTTTCTTGACAGACTGGATGGTGGTATGAGGAGCTTTGTTGACATCTCTCTCAACAACGCCCCATACATACTAGTCGAGGGGATTGCAATCTGGAGAATTAGGGGGCCAAATATCAGAACCCCAGTGACTAGGGACGTTAAGTGTCAGCCACGATTGTGTCTTTTTTGCCTTATGGGCTGGAGCTGAGTCCTGTTGGAAGCCATACTTCCTTCCTGCGGCCACCATATCCATCCAAGGCTTCACAACGGTCTCCAGAACATTGATGTAGGTGTCAGCGTTCATCCTAAGGCCCTTCTCAAAGAAATGGGGAGGCATGACATCACCTTCACTGCTGATAACGCCAAGGACCATTACGGAGGCAGGAAATTTTGTGTGCATCACGACAGGTATCTCTGAGGGGTCTTTACAGATCCAGCGATCATTCCTGGGATTTACCTTTTGGTCCACGTCAAAGTTCTTTTCGTCAGAGAAGAACCTTAGCATGCCAAAAGAGTCGTGTTTCAGGTTGTTGAGGAGGGCAGCAGCCTTTCCTTTTCTGTTATTCTTCATATTCTCAGTCAGCAACTGACCTTTCCGAAGGGCATAAGACTTGAGACCAAGGTCCTCATGGATAGTTCTGACAATTGTCATAGAGCCAACGTCCATTTCCTTGGCTATGGCCCTCATGCTCTTCCCAGGGTTTCCATCAATCTTCTCCTTGACATTTTTGACAAATTCTTCGCCTCTTACCCTGTCCGATCGACGCGAGTGCTTTTTCCTTGTAGCTATCCCCTCTTTGTTACTGTCGGCCTCATCAAACTGCTTCTTGACACGATAAATAGTGGTTTTGGGCAACTTAAGAAAATCCACTATCTCTTTGGGGCTCCTTCCGGCGCGCAGAGCAACGATGATGGCAGCTTGATTTTCAAATTCTCGGTTACTCTTCATCACTACACTGCGCACACATGTACTGTTGCATTTTACATGAATATGGCTACGTAATGAAAAAAAAACAAGTTTTTAATCTCAAGTAGTTTTTGTTTTATGGACTGTCAAAGTTAGTCCCAATTTACCTGGTACACCCTGTATATATATGTGGATAAAAAATGCATTGAAGAGAAAGATGTTTATATCAACAATATATATATATATCTCTAAACTATGGAGCCCATAACTCTTTCAGGGCTCTCTTGTATGCCATCCTCTTGCCTGTTATTAGAAGACCTGTCCAAGTATATTGGTGATCCACAGGCTTTACTAGATCACAGAATCAAGTGGGGGTTTACCCTTTAGAATCTAAAGAAAGAATTGGTCAAAGTCTACAAACTCCTCACACAACTGTAAATCCCTATAAAGGTGAGGTGGCCAAACTCCACTGATCTCTCCTCACACCACTGAAGTTCTAAATCCTCCATTCTAGGTTGTTGAACCACACAAGGACTCTGGGTCAAATCTTGCCAAATGCCATTTTAGAAATCTGTGGCTGGTAGAACTAAGTAGAGAATGGCTGATGAAAGAAATGTGCCACGTTGCATCAGCTGCACCTGCGGCTCACAATACATCCTTCTTCTTCCTTTACATTCACATTCATTCAATTTGTACAACAGCTGGGATTGTGTTTACATCTACCTTCTCTCTTTCTCTCTCTCAGACCATTTGTTGAACTTTCTATAATTAATATTTAATAATGGAAAAAATAAAATTGACAATTTTAATTTTTATCTATTTTACATACACACACATATAGATATATATATGTAGTAGAAACTCTCTAAAGGACACCTAAATGCAGAGCAAAGTGTACTTTAGGTAGAGGTGTTCTCTTACCAGAGAGTTACAAAATAGTAAAAATGATAATTTTGGCGATGGAAACTGTCCTTTGTAGAGAGGTGTCCTCTCATAGAGGTTCTACTGTATATATATATTGTATGTATATATATTCAATATGCATATATATGTATATGCAACTTTATTTTTTCTCAAAACTATTCACCATTGTTTGAAGATATGTTTTTTTGTAAATAAAAAGGTAGTGGGGGTGAGATTCTCCCTTTAAACATTATAGATGAAATACAACAAATACATTCTATACTAAGGCGAGAAAAATACTTTTTCTTTGAAGCAGTTGACGTTCACCTGGTGCTTGCTATTACATGATCAGCTCCCAGCATGATCAGTGTGCTCTACCATATGAGAGGTTATGTACAAATTAGAGGTTTTTATGATAATGTATAATATTTAACAACAACAACTGCTTTGTTAGGACATTTCCGTCCTGTAAGGACTCGCCATAAATCATTTTCATGGAGAAAAGGAAAAAGTATTAAAAGTATTTATTAGATGTATTTAGCAGGCTCTACTGGCGAGTTGTTGTTGTTTCTTATCCCCTTGTGCAAAGATTACACAAATTCCATGAGTTCATGCTCCTCGAGCTGTTTTATGATGAGCAGCGGCCTCTCCCAAAGGTCCTGTTTAGTGCATCTAATGCAAGCCAAAATGTGTTCTGGAGCTGCAGGTACCAAACTACATTTTGGGCAAGTGGGGTAAAATTTGTTATTATTTTCTGGCGAGTAGTTAGTGGATGTTTTTTACTCTAAGTCCACTACATGTAGGGGCATTGCATTTGCCAGTTCTCTATCTGGCCACTTGCACTCACAGATAGGGTTAACCTTGTGAAGAATTTATTTTACAAACTAGTTCAGTTTATCCCAGGTTGCCGTACATCATATGGGGATATATAATGACATTATGGGGGGCTTTAAAACTTCTAGAAATGCCCCCCTAAAACTAATCCATATGATAGATTTCCACAGGCACTAACAAAAGGTTGCTTAATTAAGTTAATGAGGGTACTGTGTGCAGACCAAGATGTCAGGAGCCAACTACGACCCCTGCGAATATCTCAGCGACCACAGGGTCCTGGTGCAGCAACTTCTCAGAATGGTAAGGCATCTCCTGGTTAGCTCTCTCCTTGATATGATCAAGTATCCTTCAATAAATGTTTCATCTGTGTGCTGACACCCACTCAGTAAATGGGGAAATTGAATAAGGAAGTGGATAATCTACATGGAATATTTCCTTTAGCGGAGACACCCTGGCACAGATACTTTATAACAAGGAAATCCCCCATCAACACTTCCACTTATTTGACAAATTGACTGATTCTAAAGAAATGTTTGGGGACCAGCCCCACAACACTATTTGTCTATTTACAACAAAGTTAACAAGTTAACAAACAAGTTAAACCTTGCTATAACCATATCACTTGGGACCAAGATGTTGTTCTATAACCACCATTCTGACTAAGTTGGAGTGTTTTATAAAATATGTTATAAGAAGAGATTAAAAAGGTGACAGCGATGCATTTCTTTATTGAAAAGGTAGAAGTTGGGAGAGATTTCAGACAATAATGTCCTTTCAAACAGTCTGAATTTGTATTCTGATTTTAGCCTATTGAAGGATGTTATTGTTCAGAAGCTCTTCAAGCTTTTTACCTTTTTCAATAAAGAAACCTGTCGCTGTCAGCTTTTATCTCTTCTTAGAAAGGATTTATTCTTAGAGAGGATATCTGGTGATTCCTCCTATTGTAAGAGGATGTTATTCACATGTAATATTCACACATGTACATTCACAGCTGCTATTTATCAAGTTTGCTAATAAGTTTAGCACATCTTCTATATCATATCTACAGTGGAACCTTTTCAACATGGGAAAACAAAGAAATGTCCCAAGTTTTAACTACAAATTATTTTAACCATGGTTGATAAGGCACAATTTGGATTATTCTATATACAGTTACTAGCGTCATTCCTCATCTCCTAATCAACTCTGTCACCGTTTGCTTTTTTTTTGGAATGGCGCCCTCCTATTGGTTGGCTACGAACACGCCACCTTTGCCCCCCCCCCCCCCCCCACTCGCTTTTACGTTTTTGTAACTATTGTGTTGGGGCGGGTCGCTCCTTAAATAAATGCATATATTAGTTAATAACTAAATGGAATCCTCTCTTTCTTTTTCCCAGTATGAGACGCCTACGGAAGCCAACAGTACATAGACAGATAAAGCACATAGGCTATAGTTATTAACTAATATATGCATTTATTTAAGGCGCCAATTTATAATTGTAACAAATAGTATTTGAATAAAAACATTCAATCGGGTAAAACACGGGCGTTGCCCGGGTCATTCGGCTAGTAGATTATAAACACAAAGTAATAAGACCAAATCCAAATAAATAAATAGTGTGTGACGTTTCGGTAACAACGCTGTTACCGAAACGTCACACACTATTTATTTATTTGGATTTGGTCTTTTTACCTTGTGTTTAACCATGGTTGTAATAACATGTCTTAAGTGACGTTATTATAGTGAGGTTATAGATGACTGGAGATTAAGTATTTAGAGGTAGATATAATGACAATATGTAATTATGTTTGTTGTCAAATTATAAAAGGAGCTTTTTTTGAGTTTATAATCTTACAACATAGTTATGGTAATGGATAAGTTGATGTCTACATGTACTTATGTTTATTCTGGTTAGCTTCTAAATGGCTGAACCAATTTTACCTATCTGTGTCAAAAGGTACACAGCATGTAGGCAATTCAACATTTTAAATAGGAATTAAAATTGGATTAATAATGTGGGGGATGTCAGAAAATGTTAAAATGTCTATATTGGACTTATCCAGATGAAACTCTACCCTACTTTAGGTCTGGAATATACAATTAACCTCAGTAATTCAAACAACATTCTGGGGCAAGAAAAATTGAGATGAGAGATGTGATAAATAATATATTAAACAAGATAAATGTCCAAAACAATTTTGAAGATAAAGTATTTTTTGTATATACAGTAGAATCTCCCTTTAGTGGACACCCCGCTAGCGGACACCTCTCCACAAAGGACAGTTTTCATTTGCAAAATTACCATTTTTACTATTTATCAACTCTCCGGTTAGAGGACACCTCTCCCTAAAGGACACTTTGGCTCTGCAATTAGGTGTCCTTTACAGGGAGGTTCTACTGTACTTGAAAAATGCAGAAGTGCAAATAGCTATTTGAGCATTTTCTTATACATTTTAATTAAACCCCTTTTTCAATTTAAATACTACCCTATCAATTTCAAATAAAAAAATTGTATTTTTGTAGATTTCATATATGGATTTTTAAAATTATCCCTATATTACACATGGTACAGTCCACGATTATCATAGTGGGTTGGCGACAGTTTTAAAATTCATATCCTATTTAAACACACTTTGTGAGAAAATATTTTGTAATTTTAAAAGTTTTTCACAATTTTACCATGAATAAACACACTTTATTATTATGCACACAAGGCTAATTATTTCACCTCTTGTTTATCTTGTTGTTTACACACTTGATAACAGTAACTATTTAAAAAAAACATGCTGTGGTAAAATTTCACATTCAGTACTTTTGTCTGAAGATGGTAACAACGCTGTTACAGAAACGTCACACACTATTTATTTATTTGGATTTGGTCTTATTACCTTGTTATATATGTTTCAAAATTATATCTATCGGCTTTATGCAATTTCTCTTGGTTGTTATTGACTTATTTCTTTATCCATTCTCATTGTTATGATAAAGGCACAATTCGGATGAAACATTGCCCCACCATATTATGAGTGAGAAAGTGGAAGCTAAAATAGAACCTTTATAAAAGGAAATGCTTTTTTTTTTATAATTAAAAATAAAAATTATAATATTTAAGGGTAAAAGGAAGTTAGTGAAACATAATAATATTACAAATCGCATTATTTTACTTTAAGTAAATTTAAGGGTGCATAAGATATAATAACTTATTTATAAATTATCATTTAGCTTTATAACTTTAAAATAAGTTTTAAAATGTGTTGTTCTAAACCGTTCACTAAGAGGCTAAAGTTCGAGTTATAAATAAATATTAAAGTGTCGAAAAAGGAACTTTAATTCAGTGACAAATAATGTACAGAGCATGTTTTTAATATACAGTAGAACAACCTCAATGAGTGGATATTCCTGATAGCTGTCACCTCTCTCTACAAAGGACAGTTTTCATCACCAAAATGACTTATTTTTATCAATTAGTTACTCAAGAGAATATCTCTTCTCTAAAAACACTTTGACTCTGCAGTTATATATTCTTCAGAGAGGGTTTACTGTAGCTAAAATACTACACTTTATAGCTTATAAAATATATAAAAATAAATAAAATCTGAACAACTAAGCAGCATGTACAAACTTCTCTAGATGATGTAACACAATAGTCAGGTGGCAGCTCTGATTCATCTCCTTACGTCCAATTCTATTCCACACACTGGCTTGAAGCCTCACATTCTATTCTATTCTACACACTGGCTTGAAGCCTCACATTCTATTCTATTCCACACATTGGCTTGAAGCCTCACATTCTTTTCCACACACTGACTTGAAGCCTCACATTCTTTTCCACACACTGACTTGAAGCCTTACATTCTATTCCACACACTGGCTTGAAGCCTTACATTCTATTCTATTCCACACACTGGCTTGAAGCCTCACATTCTATTCTATTCCACACATTGGCTTGAAGCCTCACATTCTATTCTATTCCACACATTCTATTCTATTCCACACACTGGCTTGAAGCCTCGCATTCTATTCCATACACTGGCTTGAAGCCTCACATTCAATTCCACACACTGGCTTGAAGCCTCGCATTCTATTCCATACACTGGCTTGAAGCCTCACATTCTATTCTACACACTGGCTTGAAGCCTCACTTTTTATTCCACACACGGGCTTGAAGCTTCACATTCAATTCTATTCCACACACTGGCTTGAAGCCTCATATTCTATTCCACACACTGGTTTGAAGCCTTACATTCTATATATTCCCCATACTGGCTTGAGAGAGAAGCCTCACATTCTATTCTACACACTGGCTTGAAGCTTCACATTCTCTTCCACACACTGGCCTAAAGCCTCGCATTCTATTCCATACACTGGCTTGAAGCCTCACATTCAATTCCACACACTGGCTTGAAGCCTCACTTTCTATTCCACACACTGGCTTGAAGCCTCACTTTTTATTCCACACACGGGCTTGAAGCTTCACATTCTATTCCACACACTGGCTTGAAGCCTCACATTCTATTCTACACACTGACTTGAAGCCTTACATTCTATTCCACACACTGGTTTGAAGCCTTACATTCTATTCCACACACTGGCTTGAAGCCTCACCTTCAATGGTTTGAGCTCACTTCTGAAAACTTACAGCTCAGTAATCCCTTCAGGGACTGCTGTTGACTGCTCCCCTCCCTCTGTGAGGATCCTGGCAGACTGTCCCAGTATGGCTGTCACTTAGACATGTGTGTTCCATCTCTAGAGGTCCCACATGGACTGTGTGGGTGCAGCTGCGGCAGAGTGACGAGGACCCCTGCTCCAACTGGGACTGCAACCTCGATGGTGGGTCCCCAGCCACATTTGTGCTTGCTAACAACCTACCCTCAGATATATGGTACTAACTTGTGAGCAGGTTCAGACAGTTTTAGGAAAGACTTACTGCAGCTATCTAATTGTTTATTTCCTGGAGGCCATCGCTGTTGTTGCAAGGCTATATATATATACGTCTCCTCCAGTCTGCCTCCTCACTGGTGGTACTGTTTGGATGATGACACCTCTCCCTTATCACAGCAGTTGTTCACCCGGTTCTTTCTCCACCCAGTTTTATCTTTTTCAGCCTTCTAGTGGCTCCAGGTTATCTCAGGAGATAAACCAAATGTTATCAACCCAATGTGAACCGGTAATTACCGGCTTTCCCTTGTTAATGACAGCTCTCTCTCTCATGTACAGGCCATTCATCGAGTATGTCTTCTTTCTTATCTCCACACTGGGTGAAGTAGAATGCGTCTGCCTTTGTCATTAAGACTGGGAGCACTACTCAATGGCAGGCCGACTTAGCTCCAAAAAAAAATGGCCACCTCTGACATGAGGAACAGACGCCATGTGCAGCCGCTCCTAACATGGAGTACAAACGCTGCTCATCCTGTATTCCTGGATTAGGAGCCCTTACAGGGTACTATCAGCCGGTCCAGCTGAACCCAGGTTTTTTAGTGAACTTGTTACTGCTCCCCCTCCTCCTTTTTCATCCGGGCTTAGGACCGGGCAGAGTTCCGAGTATGTATATATATACACATTCTCTCACCTTTCTGTCTGTTTGTTTGTTTATAGTCTAGAGTAGCAAAACTTACATAGGTATCAAGACAATTTAAAACTAGTCATTTTGACTGAAGGGTATTCAAACACATTTTTGTTTTTAATATCCTTGATAAATATTTTTAAGAACCTAAAAAAACATCCTGTAAGTGTTTTTTTAGAAGCTTGTTTTGGAAAATCAGTGAATCTTATTACCTGAATACATAGGTTGGCTTCTGTTCCAATTTGTCAAAGCTGGTGTGTTGGGACTTTTTTTTTTTTTTTCAATTTACATTCTCTGTACAAAGATGATCATATTATTACACATCCATACATCGTTTCAATATATGCTTAATATTTTATTAATTATATTATCATTCTTACTGTGTTCAAATTTCATTGTCCACCAGTTTAATTGATATGATTTTTTTGTTGTCGTTTTCAAGATAAAAAGGACTTGTATTGAATTTTCTCCCTGCATTTTCCTTTTCTTCTAGTTACATAGTAATAGATAAATGAAAAGTGGTAGCTCAAATATGGTGATGTTGGTTAAAATACATGTGGTGGTTTGTCCATGGAGCAGATCAGTTCGGTTCATGCACCCTGATCACAATACCGGCCAACCGAGGTTCCTTGTTCATATGGATGTCCTCTTCTGGATTGTCTGCCATATAGAGGGCTGCAAGGATGGTCAGGCAACTGTATATATATGGTTCGGAGTGCGTTGGGTGTTGTGACAGTTATTGCAGTTACTGTAGGATCTAGTCATGTCTGGGTTTATGTTCATTCTTTTAAAATGTCCTGTTCTGATTCTTGATATTGTTGTACTTAATTTTCTGTTAATGTTGAGGTTGTATAATCTATAATCCAAATTGTACCTTATCATTATTGACAAGGGGGTATAAAAATATGTTTTACATAAAAAAAGATATCATTTAGACACCAGGTATTGTTACCGAAACATCACACACTATTTATTTGGTCTTATTACCTTATAATCTATAATCCAAATTGTGCTTCTTTTCATAATATATCATTTATAAATGAAGAAATCATGTAGAGCAGCAGATACTGTAAAGGGAGAAGAAATCTATTTGCCTTCTCAGCCATTTGTTTTGTCAGCAGTAGCAGGCAAATATTGCCAGGCTTCTCCCATGTCGCTAGAAGATAGGTGGAATGGAGTATTGACCTAACCAATTTGTTGAACATCAATTTTAAACCTGTGCTCCATCCAATGTCAGTGCTTCTAGTGATAATTCCACTCCACGCAGTAGTCAGGGGGGAGGTGGGATATCAGATTGTAGTAATAGCTTATATAGTGAAAGAATAGTACAAAAGTGATATTGTACTGGGATAAGGTGCATAAATTAAGAAAAAGGCATCTCTTTATCGTGCAACTGAAAGTTGCTGATGGCTTGCGCCATCTATTGTGCCTCTGATGAGGGCCAACAGCCCGAAACGCGTCCGTGGTTAGCTTTCCTTGATTAATCAAGAATGGGTATTTGTC
Source organism: Cordylochernes scorpioides (assembly GCA_030710605.1). Classification (NCBI taxonomy): domain Eukaryota; kingdom Metazoa; phylum Arthropoda; class Arachnida; order Pseudoscorpiones; family Chernetidae; genus Cordylochernes; species Cordylochernes scorpioides. Next base: position 101,506,627 of record CP092867.1, read on the forward strand.
CAATTCTGGAATAATTAAAAATCAACGAGAATAGTTGTTATTTATTCCGATAGATGGCGGAAGCCATCAGCAACTTTCAGTTGCACGATAAGGAGATACCTTTTTCTTAGCTTATATAGTATTATTATTCTTAGTACACATGGTACAGGCCATGATAATCATGGTGGGTATTTGGCGACTGCTTTTGCTGTAAGTGCAACACACATGAAAAAAAGCAGTTTGACTTTGCACTTACAAATGTGCCAGAGCCCCATTTGGTTACTTGCACTTGCTGGTGGTGTTAGACTTTTGCAAGAAAAGGGGGCCATTGGAGAATTTTTTTAATTAGGAAAAAAAAGTGCCCAATGTGGAATTCGATCCTGGGTCGTAGCGGTCGTAAACCAATGGTTTAAACCATCCTTCCACCGACCCCCAGCTTATATAGTTAGTGTTGTGTCTTCTTACTTCACCAAATATGGAGTGCTCTCAACTACAGTAAAACCTCCGTTAGCAAATATCTACCGGACAGTTAATACCCAAATACCCATTCTTGATTAATCAAGAAAAGCTAACCACAGGCGCGTTTCGGGCTGTTGGCCCTCATCAGAGGTGCATATATAAAAATATATATAAAAATTGATAAAACTTTTTAAAATTCAAATCTCTGCTTATTAAACCTAAAAGTGCCTTGATTTTAAATGATCGATTTAAAGTTATTCAAATGTAGAAAATTGGGAAGCGTTGTCAGATAGTGAATGTCTGTTGGTAAAACTCACCTGCGCAAATTTCCAGCTTTAATTATTTCAAAAAATACCAAAACATCACAAAAACCCATTAAATTGCAATAGAAAATTCTCAATTAATATTAAATGGCTTCTTGCACCATCTGGTAGAAAAAATTTCAACTAATCATTGAATTTTAATGGGGCTCTGGCACATTTGTAAGTGCAAAAGTTGAACTGCTTTTCACATGTGTAGACATGTGGTACACTTACAGTAAAAGTAGTCGCCTACTTCTACCCACCATGATTATCATGGCCTGTACCACGTGTACTAGGGATAAGCCAAAAAAAAAAAAGATTTTTAATTATTCCAGAATTGGCTAAATACCCTTTCTTGATTAATCAATAAGAGCTTAAATTTAGTAAAAAAGAAAATAAGACCTAATCCAAATAATTTATTAATGTGTGAAGTTTCGGCAACAACATTGTCACCATCATAAGACAAAAGAATAAATGCTGATAAATAAATTCCATTTATTCTATTATCTGATGATGGTGACAATGTTGTTTCCGAAACGTCACACATTAATAAATTATTTGGATTAGGTCTTATTTTCTTGTATTATTATAATCTATAATCCAAATTGTGTGCTTTATCAGCTTAAATTTAGGTTTGTTTTAAAGGGGCAGGTTTGTTATCATCTCGTGTTATATTCAATGGACTTAGGGGTTACCTTAGAGCAGTGATTCTCAACCTTTTTTTTGTTGCGGCATTATTTTAAAGATTTGAAAATTTGGCGGCACAATTTTAGAATTTCGCGGCACACTTTTGCTAACTTGAATGCAAGAAAATTCAAATTATGTATCAATATTTCTATGCAAAATATAAGTAATATACATCTCTAACATTCAATTTGCTAATTTCGTTATTTTAAAAAGTAAAAAAATGAAAAAGAAAAACCAATACAAACGTGAACATAATCATATGACTAAAATTCGGCGGCACATTTTTAGAATTTCGCGGCACACAAAATTACCGCGGCACAGTGGTTGAGAATCACTGCCTTAGAGGTTTGTTATAAGGGAAGGTGTGTTCAGGGAAGTTTCCCTGTATGAAAGTGACATGTACTGTGCAGGCCTGCAGCCCCAGCAAGAGGACTCATCCATGATGCTGCTCATGATGGGCTGGGTCATCCTGGGAGTGGTCCTCTATCTCTTCCGCCCCAACAGTCTTCGTTTCCCTTCCAAGCCCGGCACCACCCGCTACCAGGTGACTCATCTCTTTCCTTTATACTTTGTCTCGCAGAATAATGAGGGAGGGAGACAAGGGTTTATGGGATGAGGGTTCATTTTGGTCAAAACTATTCCCAACTTATTTGGTAGATCCTAGGTTCCTGGTGTGCCACCAACTTATTTGCACTAAAGAATTTAGAGGCGATGAAATGCTGAATGACAAAATATGTAAATATACAGTTAAACCAGTCTATAGCACCCGATTTTAAACATTAAAATGTAAACATTTTAAATTAAAAGTGATCTGTCTATAGCACCCCCTCTCTATAGCACCCTATTTTGGTGAGTCCCAAGAGGGGGCTCTATAGACAAGTTTAACTGTAATTATATTCTATGGATTAATTTGAAGTGAATCTTCTGCTGTCACAAAGCTCCTTCCTTCCTCATGGGACCCTCAGCTTGCTAATTTTATTTCTACTAACATAGATCTTGTATCACAAGGTAATAAGACCATATCCAAAGCACATGGTTGCAGAAAAATCACACACTACACATTTATTTTATTTGGTCTTATAGTGTTTCGAATCTATAATCTAAATTGTAATCGATCATTTTAGATCTTGCTGTTGTTTCTCCCAGAATATTGAAAATGGCCCCTAATAGCTTTACATCCTTTTTCTTGAAGAGTAGCTTTATATCATTATAGCATCTATAGAGAGATTGTCTTCGTTGAGGGATGCCTTGGACATGGCAGTGGAGTTCACAGCACACATGGCCGGTTCACAGCACACATGGCCGACCTCAAGGTTCTCAACGATGTCTTCCATCACTCATCCGCCAAAATATAACAGTGAGAGAAAGATGCTGGGTAGAGAGAGTCAACTATGTAAAATCAGTTAATTTGTTGATCAATTCTAAAATGTGTGGCCCAATATAGTGGAGTGAGTCGGGGAGAAATAGCCCTCCCAGAACTACTACTATATATACCCAGTGGGATGTAGCAATGGTTAGCTCACCTTGGACAGAGGATGTCTTCCATAGAGTGTAAGCTATAAAGTTGGATGCCAAGGTGTGGGCACAACCTGTCACAATGGTCCACATAGGCTGTCATTTTGCCTCGGAGAGAAAGCCTGGAGAGAGTCTACAAGATCACATGTCATTACCTCTGCTTTTCACATGTGTAGACATGTGGTGCACTTAGAGTAAAAAGCCGTCGCTAACTACCCACCATGATTATCATGGCCTGTACCACGTGTACTAGGGATAATTAAAAAAAAAAAAAAAAAAACATGTCATTACCATCTTATTCCCCCAATAGTAGATGAGATTTACCCAAGTAATTTCAACATTCACCCCAAAGGATGATTCTGCAGGAGCATCCCTCAATCCCTAGCTCTCCAGATGTCATGGTTTCCTATGATTATATCCCCATTGTTTTCAGATATTATTTTATTGAGGGATGATAATTGAGGAAATTTTTTAGAAACTTGTGTTAATATATTTCTCAAAATAATCTAATGTAATAATAAACACAAGGTAAAAATACCAAATTCAAATAAATAAATAAATAGTGTGTGATGTTTCAGTAACAGTGTTAATGTTAGATTTGGTCTTATTACCTTGTGTTTATAATATTTAATCCAAATTGTGCTTCATAATCTAATGTAATCTATATATATAAAATTGAATGTCTGTCTGTGTGTGTGTGTGTGTGTCCTCTATGGATTCAAAAACCATACATCCAATCGCCGTGGAATTTTGGGATATTATTAGGCATATCCCCGGAAAGGTTTACGAAAAATAATTTCTTGAATATCTTTAATATCCTTAGAGTTATTTGCAGATTTGTAGCTTTAACTCGCAAGCAGCGCCACCTTGCAACGGAGATAGGCTTAGGTCTGCCCCGCCCCCCGTCCGGCCGGTCAGTCCAAGTTCCCACCGACCAATCAGAGGGATCAAGAGCCCCCACCCCCGTCCGGCCGCCGGCCAATCAGAGGGATCAAGAGGTCCTGGCGCGCAGGGGGCGGGTGACCTCCGGGAACTACGTCCATCTTCCATAAACGACCATGATTTTATTCAACTTATCGAGTATTTTTCAAGGGACCGGGAAAATATGTTCACTAGATAAAACGATGATTTTGTAATGTAGAAAATTATGAAAGACAAAATTCAGGATGACACGGCACACAGGGACCGGGAAAAAATGTTCACTTTATCGAGAGATTCAAATTTACGAGTTTCAAATTATCAAAATATATATATTTTTTTTATAAGTTTATAGAGAATTGTTTTAACAAATGTTCGTTAGACAAACCTTTACTCGGGTAAAACCTCGGGCGAAGCCGGGTACGTCCGCTAGTAGTATATATACAGTAAAACCTCCATGAGATGACACCTCTCTATAAAGGACAGTTTTCATTGTAAAAATTACCATTTTTAATATTTAGTAGCTCTCTGGTTAGAGGACACTTTGACTCTGCAATTAGGTGTCCTTTACAGGGAGGTTCTACTGTATATAGAAACTCATTGGTAAGAGGACACCTCAGCTCTGCAATTAGGTGTCCTTTACAGGGAGGTTGGCTACTGTATATATCACCAATATTGGTGTAACACAGTGCTGCTGTGCAGGACCCAGACACGGACCACCCTCCCCCTCCAGCCACCAACTGAAGACGACATTCCTCCAGCATTTCTGACCTCTTTCCAATTTTTACCTTCTAAAAAATTTTGTGTATTATTATTATTATTATTGTAAAAGTTATTTTTTTTTATATATATAATTACTATATATTAATGTATAATGATTTTTTCACTTTTACACTTTTTTATCTAATTTTTTTTTTTGTATTACTTTAAATGTTGTTAGAGATTGAAGGGGGGGGGGGGGGACTATGTAAAGTGATATGTAAATGAGTGGTTACTAGGACATTTGAACCTGGGTGTGAAAGACAGGATTGTGGAGAATTTTAATAATGCCCCTTATTATTATTTTTTTGTTTATATATTATTATTATATATGGAGAAATTATATATATTTATTCACGTACACTGCAACTATTGTAACTGCTGTACAATGGTTGTTGGATTAAAGCATTTATTCTACCCGAGACTAAAGAAACTTGTAAATTTCTCATCATTCAAAAAGAAATATTTTTTCTTTCTTCTTCTACTGTGTACAGACACTTGGGAGAAAAATTTTGGTTTCTCTCCTAAATAAAAATGAACTTTTATTGCCCTTATTTTATGTCAAATGTTACAAATGTGCACATCACATTGTAAACATTAATTCTTTAAAGTTTGACCTAACTTATGGTTGTCACAATTCATGGCTTGGTTTGACGCCATTCCTTAGTAACCCTTAGTTGATGGAAAGGTTGGTCCATTGACAAGAACTTTGTAATATTACGAGGCTCTGGCACATTTGTAAGTGCAAAGTCGAACTGATTTTCACATGTGTAGACATGTGGTGCACTTACAGTAAAAGCAGTCGCTAACTACCCACCATGATTATCATGGCCTGTACCACGTGTACTAGGGATAAGCAAAAAAAAAAAAAAACTTTGTAATATAGACGAAGCATTTTTTACAAGAGAGCAATAATACACTTAATATTTGGGGGTTGTTGTTGGTTCTTATCCCCAAAACATGATCTCATGGAATGTGGTGTAGCTTTCGTTGATCATGGCACCATGATCCAGGCACACTTTAGTCAAAGTCTGACTTTGCCTGTAGTTTGAGGCCGTTCCTAACATGGAAGCCGATGCCTTTGCTGTCGATTCTAACATAAGTACAGATGCAGCTCCTCCGTATCCCTGGAGAGGAACCTTTTTCTGTGGTCTATCAACTGGTTAAGTTTAATTCAGGATTTTTAAAGAGGTCTACTCCTCTTCTAACAATGCTGCTGTTGGTCCGCAACTGTTTATTTGTCAGAGTTATTCTGCTTGTTTCACAGCTGGCCTTTATATCTGAAGGTTGTTCCCCTATCCGCCACCTGGGGACGTGCCCTGTAGCAGTCAGCTCTGCCAAGGGAATATTTGGGACTTACTGACACATTATATATAACTCTCAAAATGAATTCAGTAGTCCCAATTAGCTAATATGGATTCAGTAGTCCCAATTAACTTCAATGTGTACTTTTAACCTTGAAAATTCATATAAAATGTTTCCATTCACTTTAAGAATTAGAGATGTTGGGATAGATTTCTGTGCTCCAGTTTATTATATTGAGAACCCTAGAATGGTACCCTGTGCACCAGAGCCTTACTTCCCAGCGTGTGTACTCCATGTTAGGAGCGGCTGTACATGGCGTCTGTTCCTCATGTCAGAGGCGGCCATTTCTTTTGGAGCTAAGTCGGCCTGCCACTGAGTAGTGCTCCCAGTCTTAATGACAAAGGCAGACGCATTCTACTTCACCCAGTGTGGAGATAAGAAAGAAGAAGAAGCTTCATTTCCAGACTAGGTTCCCCCACCAGACTCTCAGAACAGCCTCTTTTATAACTGCAACTTGGGGATAAATTCCCCAGTGATGTTATAATATGGAGAGACAGAAGTGGAGAAATCCTTTTCCAGAAAGTTTATTAAATTTAATAAAAGAAGAGAGATGATAACAAATGAACTAAGATTATTTTCACATGAGCCTTTGCCTCAAAACAATAGTGTGATCCATGGGTGAAAGATTGTACAGTACAGTAGAACTTCTCTCTAAAGGACAACTAGTTGCAGAGCAATGTGTCCTTCAGTGTTATCTTGCAAGAGAGCAGCTAGTTGGTAAAATTGGTCATTATGGCAACTGTCCTTTGTAGAAGTGTCTACTAGCAGGGGTGTTCACTCATGTTCTACTGTAGTATGTAATTTGTTTGGTAAAGGGCCAGTGTGTACTAGAAGTGTTCATTTATGTTATACTGTACTATGTAATTTTGGTTTGTGAAATACCAGTATCTACAACCCCTGAATTGGACAACTACCAGAGATTGTGGGTCTTCAAAGTAAAGTACACAGTGCTGAAATAGTGATTCCCACATTTCCTTAAGTATGGCATGTTTCTATTAAACCTTGTCAATATGTGGTGGAGTTTACATATCTCCTTTTGTTCCTCCTAGAGAGCAAGATCTGTGACCACTTGGTAGGACAACATGTACTGTCCGCCTTTGCTGGTCCCAAGCCCGGATGAAAAAGGAGGAGGGGGAGCAGTAACAAGCTCACTAAAAAATCTGGGCTCAGCTGGCCATGCTGATAGTGCCCTGTAAGGGCTCCTATTCCAGGGATACAGGATGAGCAGCGTTTGTACTCCATGTTAGGAGCCGCTGCACATGGCATCTGTTCCTCATGTCAGAGGCGGCCATTTCTTTTGGAGCTAAGTCGGCCTGCCACTGAGTAGTGCTCGCAGTCTTAATGACAAAGGCAGACGCATTCTACTTCACACAGTCATGATGGTTATCAAACAAGCTTGATACCCTAATATGATTGAATGGAGATAAGAAAGAAGTAGGAAGAAGAAGACTGTTCGGACCTTTAGGAGAGGCCACTGTTTATCATGAGTAAAGGAACATGGACTCTTGGAATTTGTGTAAGCTTTGCATAAGGGGATAAGAAACAATATGTACTCTTCTTTAGGCGTCATATCAAACACTGCTGAATGTTTCTTGTTGTTTTCTTTGAGATATTATGGATAAAATATAGGTAGAAGCAAAATTTGCCTACTCTCCTGTCACAAAATTGTCTCTCTACTGTGTCAACTGGCAGGACATTGGAACATACTGTTAGATCCCTGTTCACCTCTTGTTTATTTGGTGAGTGCTCTTTGTATGCCATATTTCACACAATTCTTCAACCTAAACCAAACTTTTCCTCATAAAACAATCATGTCTTTAATCTTGTTCCACCTTATGCAGGGCTGTCCCAAAGGTTAAATGCACCTTAGGTGATATTTATTGCTACATTTCACCCATGATTCTTCTCCCTTTCTCTTTCAGATCTTGCGACTGGTGGTTCAACACATTGAAAATACAGTAGAACTACCAGAGCCAAAGTGTCCTTTAGAGAGAGGTGTCCTCTTACCAAAGAGTTTCTAAATAGTGAAAATGGTAATTTTGCAAATGAAAACTGTTCTATGTAGAGATGTGTCCACTAAAGGGAGGTTCTACTGTAATATAAAAGGGAGGTTACATTGTTATTTTGGTGTTATTAGGTTTATTTGCCATTTGGCAGCCTTCTTGGTGCACCCTGGGGGACCATCCTCAGTGCAGCCCTACCTTTATATTGTTAAGTGAGTGTGGCTCTTTCGGATTTGTGGTACATGCGATTGTAGCTTGGCTTTTGACTTGACAGTTCTTCAGGTGAAATCCTAATTCTCACCATTTCTTATTACAGGACCTATATTCCAACCCTTGCTCCAATGGCCCCCGATTCTTGCAAAAATTCAACCCCACCAGCGAGTGCAAGTAAGCAAACGGGGCTCTGGCACATTTGTAAGTGCAAAGTTGAACTGCTTTTCACATGTGTAGACATGTGGTGCACTTACAGTAAAAGCAGTCGCTAACTACCCACCATGATTATCATGGCCTGTACTACGTGTACTAAGGATAAGTAAAAAAAATATTCCAACCCTACCAAGACTATAAATTTAATCCATGAATTCAGTCTACATAACCTTATAGAATTATATAATGGGATAATAATAAAAAATGAAAGTGCCTATCAAACCTGAGATGTCAAGGGTTCAACAAGAAGACCTTGAGCAATGGCTGTCTAGACTTATCAGAAAGGAGAGAGTTGAGGTGACCTAATCTCAACAAGCCTTTGTGGGCTGGAGTGTCTTCACTCCACTGGTCAAGTTTCTTATCTCTGTCAGATATGTAGATTGACTTATTCTGGTGGAGGACTTCCTTGTACCACTGTACTATGGCAACCTTGTCTATGGGAGGACTTGGTAGTTTTTATTTAACTTGCTTCCATGTGTGTGTTCACAAATCTTGTAATCAATTGTTACTTGTATACTTACAGACAGCATCAAACAACACTAACAAGATTTAGAACAGGCCATCTCAAGCCATTGAAGAAAGAAAATAATAACAAATTCTACCCCACTTGCCCAAAATGTAACTTGGCACCTGCAGCTCCAGAACACATTTTGACTTACATTAGATATACTAAACAGGACCTTTGGAAGAGCCCGCTGCTTATCATAAAACAGCTCAAGGAGCATGGACTTATAAAATGTGTATAATCTTTACACAAGGTGATAAGAAACAACATACTTACAGAACACCTAGAAGTCTGAAATTTGGTACACTGATTCAGACAATGCAAGTTGACAAAATTTCAGACTTCTGAGTGTCGGGAATAATTTCTATTTTTCCTTTCAAATTTTGTAATTAATTTTTCATGTACTTTGAGAGCACCTAGAAGTCTGAAATTTGGTACACTTGCTCACACCTGATGACAATGTAAGTTGACAAAATTTCAGACTTCTGAGTGTCGGGAATAAACTAATTTCTATTTTTCCTCTCAAATTTTGTAATTAATTTTTCATGTACTTTGAGAGCACCTAGAAGTTTGAAATTTGGTACACTTGCTCACATCTGATGACAATGCAAGTTGACAAAATTTCAGACTTGTGAATGGTCATAAAGGGTCTATTTTCTATATTTCCTTTCAAATTTATGATAATATATACTTCCTTACAGAATTTTGGTATTTTATAGGCTACTTCAATCCTAACATTTCAAATGTACAAAATTTCCGAGTTCTAGATGGCCATGGTGATCGGGAATAGACTAGAGAACACAAAATTTGCATTTTTCCTTTCAAATAAAGAGAATATGTGCAGCCTTTCTGTAGCATAATTAGCATCTGGACTTCCATAAAAATAAATAGGTAGTAAAAAACCAAGAGCTATAAAAATTTTTGAGCGTATTTCTCTCTTTAAAAATAAATATTTTAAATAACTCTTGTTGTTTATGTTGTTTTGATCATTTGATCACGCAGAATGCAACTGAACTAAGTATTTATTTATTAACATATGTTTATTTCAACATGGTTATATATCTAAGAGTGTTTACAAGTCGAGTCGGCAGTGTTGCCGGATCAATCATAACATGTTTCCTTTAAACAAAAATAAAAAAGGATTGCAGTTCTCCTAGTCTCTATAACGCAAAGGTTTTCTCACTGTTCTACCACTGCGGGTTCGCACACTAGGAGAAGTAGATGATTCTTCACCTTTCTTGGCAACGTTCTCCCTTGGATCATATGCTCTTCTGTTTTCAGAAGTGGGTCTTCCGTGATCTTGTATGTTGTCATCCATGGCTGTCCCTGCTTGAGATCCAGGAATGCTTGGACTTTGACTTGTTGGGGCATAGTCTTCTACACTGAACTTTCTCGGTCTAAGGTGAGACCTGTTCCTGCGGTATTCAGAACCACTTGGTGTTTTCACCATATATGAGCGTGGAGTTTCATGCTTTGCGGTCACTGTTGCCGGAACCCATTTTCTATGCCTTTCCTGCAACATGATGTTGTCTCCTACTTCCAAAGGTCTCAAAATTCTCTTTGGACTTCCTGCATACTTTTGCTGATGGTCTCTCAATTTTTGATAATTCTTTGTTGTGTCAAACAGTGGTTTCAACTGTTGTCGGGTGTATGTCGAAAGAGTTCTCACAGATCTTCCCATAAGCATTTGGGTCGGAGATGGCAAGTCATACTTAGGTGTGTTGTTGAACTCCATCAAAGCCAGATTGGGATCTCTTCCTGACTTCACAGCTTTAATTATCAGTCCTTTGATGGTTTGAATTGTCCTCTCAACTTGTCCATTAGATCTTGGATATTTGGGACTGGAGGTTTGGTGTTTGAATTCATATTTCTGAGCAAAATTTTTGAATCCAGTAGAGTTAAAAGGGGGTCCATTATCCGAAACTAGAGTTCTTGGAATTCCATGAGTCCTGAAAATGGTTTTCAACTGCATGATGGTTTCGGTTTCTCTTTTGCTTGATAATTTCCGGATTTCAACAAACTTTGAGTGGTAATCGACAACCAAGATGGAACTGGTTCCACTCACCTCCATGAAATCTACAGCAATTTTTTCCCATGGAAATTCAGGGATTTCATGAGCTATTCTTGACTCCTCAGGATTCTTTCTTGAATATTCCTGACATGTTCTGCATTTTTCCACTTCATTTTCTACTTGAGTTATCATGCCGGGCCAGTAAAATGCTGATCTTGCTTTTTCTTTGGAAGCTGCTATGCCCTGGTGTGATGAATGAACAACCTGCAGGATTTCTTTTCGAAGAGTCGATGGCACCACGATGCAATTTCCTTTGTAAACAATTCCGTCACTCACATGAATTTCATCTTGAAATTGCCAGTAGGGTTTTGCTTCATCACAGACCTTAGTTTTATATTTCGGCCATCCATTCTTCGCATACTCAATTAGTTGTATCAAGGTGTGGTCCTCATGAGTTTCTTTTTGTAGTCTCTTTATTTTTTCATCTGTGGTAACCAACAACATGTGCACTGATTCAGTTTGACCTTCTAAATAGCTTGTGTCCACCTCATCTTTTAATGGATCTCTAGACAGATAGTCAGCTACAAACATGTTTTTCCCTGGTGTAAACTTCAAAGATATTTGAAATCTCATGAGACGTAAGACCATTCTTTGCAGTCTTGGGGAAAGCTTTTCTAAAGGTTTCTTAACAATACTCAGGAGAGGTTTGTGGTCAGTTTCCACAATAACATCATTTCCCCAAATATAGTACTGGAAGCGTTCACATCCAAAGACTATAGCCAAAAGTTCTTTCTCTATCTGTGCGTATTTTCTTTGAGTTGCATTCAGGCTGAAGGACGCATACTCAATTGCTTGTCCCCCTTGCATGAGCACTGTACCAATACCATATTGGCTTGCATCAGATGAAATGGTGATTGGCTTGGTTGGGTCAAAAAATGTCAATATTGGAGCATTCGAAACCATATTCTTGAGTTTTTCAAAACAATCATTTTCTTCGCCTCCAAATTTCCATTCACTCTTGTTGCTTATCAATTTCCTTAGAGGTGCAGTCTTGTCAGACAGATTAGGAATGAATTTGCCAAGGTACGTTACCATACCTAAGAATCTTTGGACTTCAGTCTTGTTCTCAGGTCTTTTCAACTTTTGTATTGCCTCTGCTCTTGAAGCTTGAATGGCTATTCCATCTCGACTGATTATATGGCCTAAGAAATTTACTTTGTCGACAGCTATCTGCTGCTTCTTAGCATTGAGCTTGACATTATTTTCTTCCAACCTTCGAAGAACTGTTTCAAGGTTTCGGTTGTGCTCTTCCATTGTGTTTCCATAGATCAAGATGTCATCCATATAGCAAGCAGTTCCCTGGAGACCTGAAAGAATATTGTTTATGCATCGCTGGAATACCTCCGATGCACTGTTCAATCCATAGGGAAGTCGCTTGAACCGGAATCTTCCAAAGGGAGTCGCAATGGTGCACAGGTTGGTGCTTTCTTTGTCTAATGGGACTTGCCAGAAAGCTGATGATGCATCAAATACAGAGAAAACTGTAGCACCTTTCAATTCAGAAAATATTGTTTCAGCTGTTGGCAGAATATAGCGCTCTCTCTGAACATATTTGTTCAGTTCCCTGGGGTCCATGCAAATTCTGACATCTCCAGAAGGTTTTTGTACCACTACAATAGGGTGTGTCCATTCGCTTGGTTCTTCAACTTTTTCAATAATGTCAAGTTTTTCCATCCGTTCCAATTCTGCTTTAACTTTTTCTCTAATGGAAAAAGGAATTTTTCTGCTTGGAGCAATAACTGAAGTTGCATTTTCTTTTAGTCTAATCTTGTGTTCAATTGGCAGTCTTCCTATGCCTTCAAATATATTTTTGTGCCTGTTCAAAATTTCTTTTGCTGAATTGTTTTGCTCTGTTTGGACGGCATCACATTTCTTAATTAGTGAAAGCTTTTCAATAGCTTCTATTCCTAAAATTGGTTGATAGTATCCATCAGCAATGAAAAATTCTAGACTTTCCGTCTTATTTTTAGTTTTGCAATTTAGTGTGGCAATTCCTTTTATCTTGATTTCATGTCCTGTATATGATGTTAGCTTTCGGTTAGTCTGAAATATTTCCAAACCTTTCATTTGTCTGGTGAATGTGTATGGCAAAACATTTACTTCTGCTCCAGAGTCCAACTTGAAACATATTTCCTTTCCATTCACTATGATGGATTTTTTCCATTCCAAAGTATGGACTACTTTTGCTTCATGTATTGACCTTACAGTTTCTTCTGTTTCATCATTCAGACTTCTGATAGCTGAACTTTTACAGAAAGCTGCAAAATGATTCATCTTTTTGCATTTGGAGCATCTTTTACCCCATGCAGGACAATTTTTTGCTCTGTGAGACTTCCCACACCTTTGGCATTTGAATTCTTTTTCAGATTCTTGATTTTGTTTTGGACTGTGTTTCTTTTCATATTTTCTTATTTGACAAATGTTCTGGTTGTTCTGCATGATCTTGATCTGTTGCTTGCTTATTTCATCTGTTTTGCACATTTCAATGGCTTTTAGAAGAGTTAAATTGGGCTCTCTTAAGAGGCGTTCCTGCAAAGCCTTGTCTTGTATTCCATACACAATGCGATCCCTAATTAAACTATCCTTTTGTGATTCAAATTCACATGATGTGGATAATCCTTTTAGTTCTGTTATAAAACTATCGATGGATTCACCATCCTTCTGGGTCGCTGAAAAAAATTTGAATCTTTCAAAAATGACGTTCTTTTTAGGCTCGCAAAAATCATCAAATTTGTTTATTACAAGATCGAAATTTTCTGCTTCATCTTCTTTTAAATGAAATGTGTTGAAAACTTCCAAGGCTTCTTCGCCAATAAAATTTAATAAAATGGCAACTTTCAGTTTATCAGGCTTTGTGGCTTTTTCTGTTGCTTCAAGATAAAGCATTAATCGCTGTTTGAACCTTTGCCAATTTTCCGCTACATTTCCGTGCAGGGCGAGTTCGCTAGGCCTAACAAAGTCCATGTTTTCTTTTTTTCACTAAAATTTTTCAATAATATATTTATTTGAAAAAGTACTCACTTTTCCGCTGCCACCATGTTGTTTATGTTGTTTTGATCATTTGATCACGCAGAATGCAACTGAACTAAGTATTTATTTATTAACATATGTTTATTTCAACATGGTTATATATCTAAGAGTGTTTACAAGTCGAGTCGGCAGTGTTGCCGGATCAATCATAACAACTCTGATAAAAATTTACCAAATTTACTTTCTATTTGAAATATTTCAGCCACATAGCTATTGACTATACTTCTTT
>CP092867.1:101520974-101646737 GCA_030710605.1 Cordylochernes scorpioides
CTTATCTCCACTCAATAATCATATCAGGGTATCAAGCCTGTAGAGCTTGAGATGGTGTCTGTTGGTGATGAGTAAAGCTCATAAAAGGATATTTGACATCCATAATGATTAGGGGAAGTAGAATGAATCTGCTTTTGTCATTAAGACTGGAAGCACTACTCGGTAGCAGGCCGACTTAGCTCCAATTTGAAATGGCCGCCTGTGACATGAAGAACAGACGCCATGTGTAGTCGCTCCTAAATTGGATTACAGACGCTGCTTATCCTGGATACTTGGATCAGGAACCCTTACAGGGTACTATCAGCCGGGCCAGCTGAGCCCAGGTTTTTTAGCGAACTTGTTATTGCTCCTTTTTTTTTCATCTGGGCTTTGACCGGCAAAGGTGGAGTTGCTATTGACTATTGGATTTATAGAGTAAAAATGAAAGGGATGATAATCATATCTAAAGTGAAGTGTTCTTTTATTGGAGAAGAGAGAGGTGTTCTTTTACTGGAGAACAGCCAATTGGTAAAAATTATGATTATATAAATATATTTTATTAGTGCTACTTTTCTTCTAAAAAATATAAATAATTCAAATTTATAAAACAAGGTAATAAGACCAAATCCAAATAAATAAATAGTGTGTGACATTTCGGTAACAGCGTTGTTACCATCTTCAGACAAAAGTACTGATTTACTTTTGTACTTTCAGTATCAGTACTTTTGTCTGAAGATGGTAACAACGCTGTTACCGAAACGTCACACACTATTTATTTATTTGGATTTGGTCTTATTACCTTGTGTTTATAATCCAAATTGTGCCTTATTATTTTTATAGACTTCAATTGACCTAAGAAGTTATTCTTCCATTCAGTACTTTTGTCTGAAGATGGTAACAACGCTGTTACCGAAACGTCACACACTATTTATTTGGATTTGGTCTTATTACCTTGTGTTTATAATCTATAATCCAAATTGTGCCTTATTAATTCAAATTAATTTCTCTATAACTCTTTATCATCAATCAGTTCTTTCAAAAGAGAGGGTTTGGCTCATCAGTGATAAACCGTTTTATGGCTAAACCGCTGGGAGGATTCACCATGGATGAACCATACCTTCCCCTCTCTTTCAATTTTTATACATAGCATAATAAAGAGAGCTGTAGAAATAAAATTTTGATTATATATTTAAATATGGACATTTTGCCGGGAGGATATTGATCTAAAGAGACAAAGGTCGCCTCTCCCGTCAA
This sequence comes from Cordylochernes scorpioides, assembly GCA_030710605.1. NCBI lineage: Eukaryota > Metazoa > Arthropoda > Arachnida > Pseudoscorpiones > Chernetidae > Cordylochernes > Cordylochernes scorpioides. Next base: position 101,522,208 of record CP092867.1, read on the forward strand.
AATAGACGCCAATAGATGGCGTCTAGTTTTGATGTCTATTTTGACGGGAGAGGCGACCTTTGTCTCTTTAGATTATATATTTATAAGTAAAAAATTAATAAAAAAAAAAGGTCAGGTCTTTGGTATTAAAATCAAAAAAGGCATATCCTGACCATGTTCACGAGTTTTTTTAAATGGCAGAGCGCCATCTAGTGGAACAGAAATCAACTAAATGTTGATTTAGCCTGTTCCTTGATATTTGGTCAAGCTATTTTTTGATAAATCAAGAAAAGCCAACCATGAATGTGTTTCGGGCCTTCGTCACAATATTTGATATATATATATATATTAGAAGGAGATAGATGGTTCTAAAGCTAACGATGATTTTTTAAATATTGGTCATTTTGGCGTTGATAACTGTCTTCTTCTTCTTTCTTATCTCCACTCAATCATATCAGGATATCAAGTTGTGACCCTTGATGGTGTCTGTTTGACAACCATCATGAAAGTGTCTGACTTTTTCATTAAGACTGGGAGCACTACTCAGTGGCAGGCTGACTTAGCTTCAAAAGAAATGGCCGCCTCTGACATGAGGAACAGACACCATGTGCAGCCGCTCCTAACATGGAGTACAAACTCATCCTGTATCCCTGGATTAGGAGCTCTTACAGGGTACTATCAGCCGGGCCAGCTGAGCCCAGGTTTTTTAGTGAGCTTGTTACTGCTCCCCCTCCTCCTTTTTCATCCGGGCTTGGGACCAGCAAAGGCGGAGTTGTTGATAACTGTCATTTATATAGAAGTGTCGTCTAGCGAGAATGTCCTCTCATAGAGTATATTCTACACTGTGTTAGTTTGGTGAATTCCAAGATAAGAACACGGCAATAAAGACCAGGCAGTACATAGTGTTACAAAATGGTTTATTGTTACAGTTCAACATATGGCATATGGTAGCTGACACCCAACAGGAGAATGCACGGATGGCACTTTAAAATGGACGGAACGGTAATTGATTGTAGTGGCGTTTCTCACCAGTCCTTCCACAGAGTATTGCAGTGTCAGCATACATCACCCCAATCTATGCTAGATAAATTTGTACATTATAGGGTCTAAATCAATCTTGTAGCATGATTTATATAATATACTACCAAAACAAACTTCCTTTCATCATGTGCGTTAGTTGTAAAAAAAAGCCAATAATTTTTTTAAAAATCCTATTTTACATCATCATGCTTTTTAAAACAAAAAAAAAAAAAAATAATAATAATAATACAAATATATAAATAAACAAGCAAACATGAGGTAGGGTTGTTTTTACAAAAAATAAATCATTGGCAAATATAGGGAGAGGGGTGGGGATTTTTTTTTTACAACAAACTCAAATGACCACACATATTGGAAACAAAGAAAAAGTTGAAGTCAAAATGATTTATAAAAAAAAAATTTTTTTTAACTTGCCGGGAAAAAGAAGAAAATATACAGATGATGATGAAGATGCTGGTGGTAAGATCAGAGGCTGGTGTAGGCTTTGCGGACCTTGGTGAGGACTCCTCGCATCTTTTCATACACTCCGGTGGAGTCCGGGAGGTTCTCAAATGGCAGGTAGTCTGAAACCCCCTCAGCAAACTTGGAGGACTCAGGGAGGGTGTCGAATGGACTGTGGTCGTAGAGGACTGGGGTGCCTGGAGTGACTGAGAGGGAGCGGGTAGGTTTAGTGCGAGGGGTGGAAGGCTCGGGGTTCTCCAGCTCCTGCATGATCTGTTGCTTGGCAGCCTCCAGGTCACTTAGGGAGGGAGACTTGGAGGCCTCCACATCCTGGGGCGGGGGAGGAGGGGACTCCCGGGGCAGCGGGGGGATGAACTTGCAGTCGTCGTCCTCGTCCGACTCTATCACTATGGTGCCTGCACCCCCAACATACTATTGGCCTCCACTTTTTTTTTTTATGCTTATCTCTAGTACACATGGTACAGGCCATGATAATCATGGTGGGTAGAAGTAGGCGACCGCTTTCACATGTCTACACATGTGAAAAGCAGTTCGACTTGGTGTATATATATATATAGGGTGGCCCCCATAAGTCCCAATTGAAAGAAGGAAATCAGAATCCAATAGTAAATCTAGGCCCTTCACCCAATGTATCCTGGTACTGGAACAGCTCTGTTGGTGATGGTCTAGATCAAGGTGTCCAATAACAACCCCCAATATACAGGGTGGACCATAAGTCCCAATTGAAAGAAGGAAATCAGAATCCAATAGTAAATCTAGGCCCTTCACCCAATGTATCCTGGTACTGGAACAGCTCTGTTGGTGATGGTCTAGATCAAGGTGTCCAATAACAACCCCCAATATACAGGGTGGACCATAAGTCCCAATTGAAAGAAGGAAATCAGAATCCAATAGTAAATCTAGGCCCTTCACCCAATGTATCCTGGTACTGGAACAGCTCTGTTGGTGATGGTCTAGATCAAGGTGTCCAATAACAACCCCCAATATACAGGGTGGACCATAAGTCCCAATTGAAAGAAGGAAATCAGAATCCAATAGTAAATCTAGGCCCTTCACCCAATGTATCCTGGTACTGGAACAGCTCTGTTGGTGATGGTCTAGATTAAGGTGTCCAATAACAACCCCCAATATACAGGGTGGACCATAAGTCCCAATTGAAAGAAGGAAATCAGAATCCAATAGTAAATCTAGGCCCTTCACCCAATGTATCCTGGTACTGGAACAGCTCTGTTGGTGATGGTCTAGATCAAGGTGTCCAATAACAACCCCCAATATACAGGGTGGACCATAAGTCCCAAAAACTTTTATTTTTTAATGAAAACTAGAATAAACTACTTTAAATATTTTATTCTAGTGTTTTCCTTTTAATTTACTATTTGATTCTGATTTCCTTCCTTCCAAATGTTAGCAACAAAGATGATGATGTATTTGCCTGCCATTTATTATAAGAAATTCAAACTATTTTCAACACTAAGATTCTTTTAAAATAGAACAATTTTCTACTGTCCTTACTGCAATGGGAGGGCAGAGGTTTTGCTACTGATGAGCCAGGCCCTCCCATTTATTTATCATTGCAATAAGGGGACGGTATAAAATTGATTTATTTTGAAAGGAATCTAATTAAAGGCATATCTGTAAATATCATTTATTTTCCCCTTTCTTCCATTCTATTAATTGAAGCACATGTCTTTTGGATGAAAAAGGCTTCTTTGAATTGTCTTTTGTAGTAATTTTTTTTCATAATCCAGTGTTCTTGGAAGGAATCATACACATCAAAAATAGTAAAAAATGTCTTATAACAAGCAAAGATCCCACCATGATGTCACCTGTACCTTCAATGGCTTCTATCTCCATGTCCTCCACCTTGGCATCCTTAGACTTGCTGGAGTTGCTCAGGTCTGTGGGGAACTTGCGCTTGCGGTACGGCGGCTGTGCAGGCTGAGCACCATCCTAGATGTGAGAGAGAGAGAACTGGCGCAGTGAGGGACCACTCACGTTGGTCTTCATGGTCTTCTCTGCTTCAGACCGCAGCTGGTGGAACTGGAAGGAGGGCATCTGGTAGAGGTAGTGTTCCTGGACATGTGGAGGAGTGGTAGTGGCAGTGAGGGCAGTGGCGCTGGAGTACTCACATCCACCATGTTGGGCGGCAACACCGTGTTGAAGCCCACGTAGTTCACCAGCTTGCTGGGGTCATGCTGGACTGTCACCACCATGTCAACTGTCACAGCCTGATATCTCAGCTAGGTCCTGCTTACCTCTGGTCTCATTCCCGTCCACCTCCCCATCCTCTTCCTCATTGAGGGCCACGGCTGCACACACAGATGATGGCTGTCAAGAACACACTTCTAATATGTGGAGAGAACCCCCTCAATTCTAAGATGTTATTGGTTCAGGACAAGCTACAGTGGGCCAACAACTCCTAGAAGTGAATCAGAACAGAACAATCATGAACAAGGCGTGTTGTTGTTGCTTCATATCCCCTTGTGCAAAGATTACACGAATTCCATGAGTTCATGCTCCTCGAGCTGTTATCTATTACAAGGCGTGTAGATTTAGAAGGCTTCATTATAGAGTATAAAAAGGAAATATTTTCTGTTTTATAAATAAAAGACAATTCGCTGAGGGAAGAGTTTCTTCTATATATAACGGCAATACAAGTTTTCTGGCTCAACAGCCCTTCGACAGGTATAACAATGGTACTAAATCTAGTTGCGTAGTTATACCTGTCGAAGGGCTGTTGAGCTTGAAAGCTTGTATTGCCGATATATATAGAAGAAACTCTTCCTTCAGCAAATTGTCTTATGATTTTACTGAAAGGATTATAATATTAACAAATATATTTCTTAAGAAAAAGGCATCTCCTTATCGTGCAACTGAAAGTTGCTGATGGCTTGCGCCATCTATCGGAATAAATATCAACTATTCTCGTTGATATTTGGCCAATTCTGGAATAATTAGAAATCAATGAGAATAGTTGATATTTATTCCGATAGATGGTGCAAGCCATCAGCAACTTTCAGTTACACGATAAGGAGATGCCTTTTTCTTAATTTATGCACCTTATCCCAGTACAATATTACATTTGTACTATTTTTTTCAAATATATTTCTGTTTCTTGGAAATATTCTAAAAATAACCTTTCAAGAAAATAACACTTGGCACACTTAAGAATTCTTAAAATATATTTAATGACAGGATTGTTAATTGTACTTTTAAAAATGAAACACCCTCTGTACATAGTTGCGGAGAGTCTTGTCTGATTTTCATATATTTCATATGCAATTGGGCTATTTTTAGGACCACAACAGCTATAGGTGATGGCGAAATGGAAAAAAAATCACTTCAGTGCTCTGAAAATTTTATTTTTAAAAAATAGAAATGCCTTGATCCTGGGTCAGCTCAGTCTTGTGGTTAAAATTTATCTTATTTATAAGTAAGATACTTCATCTTCTTTCTTATCTCCACTCAATCACATCAGGGTGTCAAGCTTGTAAAGCTTGAGACTTTTGATGGTGTCTGCCGGGGATGAGTAGAGCTCATCAATGGATGAGTCAATACAGATACTTCATGGGAGTGTAGAGTTACAAGTTGATACATTTGAAACAAATAGAGGTTGGTACAAAATGTGATGAGACATTAGAAGACTGATCATTCCAAGTACAGATGGTTGCCACATGTAGAAGCAGTTTAAACTTTGGCAATCTGCCATTAGGTACACTCCCTCAACTGTCTGTTAGGCAAGAATCCGGCCATTTATTATATTGAACCCAGGTGGTGTGCCTAACAATGTTTGCTAACAATAGCGCACAATTTTGATTATAGATGAGAACTACAAGATAATAAGACCAAATCCTAATGAAATTATAGTGTGGAACATTTCGGTAACAACGGTATTACTGAAACTACGTCACACTCTATTTATTTAATTAGATTTGGTCTTATGACCTTCTAGTTCTACTCTATAACCCAAATAAATTAATAGTGTTGTTGTTTCTTATCCCCTTGTGTAAAGATTACATTTTTATTATTATCCCTAGTACACGTGGTGCAGGTCATGATAATCATGGTGGGTATTTAGCGACCACTTTTACTGTAAGCGCACCACATGTCTACACATGTGCAAAGATTCCATAAATTCCATGAGTTCATGCTCCTCGAGCTAATTAATAGTGTAAAACATTTCAGTAACAACGGTGTTGCTGAAATGTCATCACATACTATTAATGAATTAGGACCTAGTAGTGTGTGCTCACCTCTCCCAGCAGAGTCATAGATTGTCAAGCCAGAGGTCTCTATCTCTGCCTCCTTCAGCCAGCCGGGGGGGTAGCCCAGCACCCTCATGCGGTAGATGTAGCTGGGCAGCTGGTGGGGCCGCAGTCCCAGGGCGGCACTCAGCTCCTTGCTACAAGCCACCAGGTTGTCATAACTCTGCTATCACCACATACCACAGCTACTCACCTGATAATGCCCGGCACAAAGTCTGCCCTGGCAGCATCCTTCAGGCTGGTTCCGTCCAGGTGGTACCGGCTACTGCCACATTGTTAGCTCACTGAGTCAATGGTCAACATCACTGATAATTTGAAATAAACTTTAATGATTACTTTTTTAAAAATACATATACAGTAGAATCTCCATGAGAGGACACTCTGTTAGAGGACACCTCTCCATAGAAGACAGTTTTTATTTGCAAAATTACCATCTTTACTATTTAGAAACTCTCTGGTAAGAAGACACCTCTTCCTAAAGGATACTTTGGCTCTGCAATTAGGTGTTGTTTACAGGGAGGTTCTACTGTATATATAATTAAACGCTATAGAGATTTCATATTGCGATGAATGAAAATTGAAAGAGAGGTGGGTAAGTAAACATTGGTACCAAGTGCTGCTTTAATCAACTGGGAGTTAGCACAAAGACAACTCCTTAAAAATGTCACCACTCACTTGCCAGACTTGGGTGTGCCGTTGGCCCCCATGGACTTGCGGTTGCGCTGAATCCGCCTGTGGTCCAGCTGGATGGGACACTTGCTGACAATGTGGTCTCCGTCACAGTTGAAACAAGTCATCTTCCTCCTGCACCACCACTGTCTTAGGGGCTAACATCCCTCAGGTAGTTATGGCATACACTATATAACCTCTTAATTCAACACCGGGGTTCGGTGAAAGAATGGTCTAAACTGTTGGTTTTCGATCGCTAAGACCCGGGTTCGATTCCTGCATTGGACACTTTTTTCTGATAAAAAAAAAAAAATGCTCCAATGGCCCCGATTCTTGCAAAAGTCCAACCCCACCAGCGAGTACAAGTAACCAAACGGGGCTCTGGCACATTTATAAGTGCAAAGTCGAACAGCTTTTCACATGTGTAGACATATGGTGCAATTACAGTAAAAAGCAGTCGCCTACTTCTACTCACTATGATTATCATGGCCTGTACCACGTGTACTAGGGATACATATATCAGGAACAAAATAGCATTAATACATACAGTCGAACCTCTTTAATTCAACACCCCAAGGGATCAGAGCTTTCGGTTGAATTAAAGGAAGTGTTGAATTAAGGTTAGATGATTAGCTAATCATCTAACTCACTAAAATAACATTAAAAAAAAAAGCTTTGTAATATGAATTAATGCTATTAATTGAAACCATTGTGTGTACTTTTTGTATTTATTTTTTTTATTTTCATGATTAACTTTTAGTATCAGGGACAAAATGACAATAATAATATTTTTGAAACATAAATAATTACAAATAATATTTTATTCTAATTGAAGATTATAGCAGTTGAAAGGAAATAAATAAGGAAAATAAAAAGAAAATTTAAAAAATTTCATGAAGATCTTTTTAAAAATTCCTTTATAGATGTCTGTTTTTGCACTGAAATCCTATTCAGGATGTATTCCAGATGGTCTATTTAAAAAAAAAAAACATGCATGTCTTTCTTCCTCTGGAATGTGTTTTAAATAACAAGGAGTTTTTATTGTATTAAAGCCATCCACTGCTGCTGCAGGTGTTATTGATTTTGTGTTTAAATCTTTTATAATAATACAGAAATGTAATATTGAAATAAAATGTTATCATAATCATTGTGGCTACATTTTATAAAGATTTATTTATTTAAAAGGAAATTATTTGTAAATTTTAAAATAACTAAAATATTTCAATGCTGAAAATTAAAAAGAAAATATTATTATTAATTAGCAAACAATACCTTAATTCCCGCGTAAAAATAAATAAATAAAATAATAATAACACTCGCGACATTGCGCAACGGCACTGCAAAGTGAAACTTAAACTAACAGAAACCAAAAATGCGCAGGCACGATTCTATCGGCAACCGCCGATCGTCGCCACCGCCGTAATACCTTTTTAGCGGTAAAGTTGTATGTAAAAAAAAAACATTCAACTGTCGAAATTAGAATTTTAAAATGGTCGAACTATCGGAAGTGTCCTATTATCTATATTGTTGAATTACAGTTTGTTATTTGATAGGCCGGAGGTCGGGACATCAGAATATGGTCGAATTATCGCAGTGTTGAATTGGTGTGTGTCGAATTAACGAGGTTATACTGTATGTATATACACAGTCCAACTTCTATAAATAAACATCCCAAGAGATCAGAATTTTTGGTTTAATTAAAGTCGGTGTTGAATTATAATTGGTTAGAGTAAATAGGGGCTGATCACAGGATTGGAAAACTTGAATTAAAGAGGTTAAACTGTATAGAGTCACAAGTAACATTTTACTGTGCATAATAACCAATTAACTTGTGAGTTAACTCAGGTCACTGGGATCCATGAATACAGAAGCCATGCACAGATAGCTGTGGTTACCCAGGTTACAGTGGAACTCTTGTATAGCAGCAACTTGGTTACAACATCATAATCCTAAAGTTCCAATTGTTTTAAAAATGGTTTATAAACTACTAGACGAATGACCCGGGCAACGCCCGGGTTTACATGATTAAATGTATTATTCAAACACATTAAACATGTGCCCGTTGGCTGCCAGCGAGTAAATGTCTGCGCCCGTTGACTCCCGGCGAGCAAGTGACTGCTCCCGTCGGCTGCCGGCGAGCACCCGTTGACTCCCGGCGAGCAAGTGGCTTCCCGGCGCATGCGCGTGCACAGGGAAGCCACGTGCTCGCAGGCGGCCAATGGGCGCGCCCCGCCATCAGTTCCACCGCGTTCTCGAGGGCGCTGCTCGTGAGCTATTTAGAATAATTTGAATATATAGTTTTAATAATTGATTTATATATTTTTTAAAATGGCCTATCGTCATCCTCGTTATTTTTTACCTATGTATTGAAATTTTGGTTTGAATTAGTGAACTACTGCGAATTTGTATACCGGACATACAGACCAACCAACAGACAAACATACAAACATTCATTTTCATATATATAGATATTGGCCCCAAGTGCTGTTGTTAGCGAGGTTTGATAGGAATTTGTTAAAAAAAAAATTCCCTCCTTATAAATACTATATATATACAGTCACAAACCTCACTATTACAACTTCACTTGGGACCAAGATTTTATGTTTTGATAACCATGTTGTTGTTATAACTACTACAGTTAAAACAATTGGGACTCTTAAAACTTGGGAATTTAGAATTAGAAAGTTATATAAAGGTTGGTGTTATATCAATACTTACTTATTCAAGTAGCACCTTAGAAGCAAACACCATGTTATAATATAAATTTATAATTTTAAATCTCGGGGCAACAATATGATGGATGGATGGTTCTGACCTCTCTCATGAGAAATGATCTAAATTCAAGTCAAGGCAAAAGGCTGGGGCAGAAGTAGTGAGTTGGGCCACATTGTGACATCACTCAACTGTGAACAGAAAGAAGAGATTGAGAACAAAGGAGAGTAAACTTACTTGTTGGGAGCTGGGGAGCCATCTGGCTCATCCACATTCTCTTTCTCCTCCTGAAGAAAGCTCTCATGTGAGATGGTATAACTGTGGGAGTTAAGGGACAAATAGTGGGGGTGGAGGAACTGAAGGATTGTTCGTTATGGAACAAGGATACAGAGGGATTTCTTGAGGCATGCCGTCATCCTGGTCTCCTGTGGGCTGGGTGTCCAGGGAGAACTCGTGGTGGATCTCCAACTGGGTCTCCTGGGAACACACAACTTGAGACCTTGGAAAATGGATCCCAAGAATTTTCTTGTAGGTGAAGTAAGTCATCCTGTGAATAATTGTTTAAAGTTGAAGAAATAACCACTCTTATCAAAATGGATCGCATCAGACACACTTTGTTTTGTACACACTTTGACCTTGGAAAATGGATCCCAAGAATTTTCTTGTAGGTGAAGTAAGTCATCCTGTGAATAATTGTTTAAAGTTGAAGAAATAACCACTCTTATCAAAATGGATCGCATCAGACACACTTTGTTTTGTACACACTTTGACCTTGGAAAATGGATCCCAAGAATTTTCTTGTAGGTGAAGTAAGTCATCCTGTGAATAATTGTTTAAAGTTGAAGAAATAACCACTCTTATCAAAATGGATCGCATCAGACACACTTTGTTTTATAATAGATGAAACTAAAGCTAATTTTTTTGAAAGACATGTAGGTGAAGTAAGTCATCCTGTAAATAATTGTTTAAAGTTGAAGAAGGATTGTATATCAGATATCCTTTATTTTATAATAGAGGGAACTACTTGAAATAATCAGGTAAGTGGAATGTGATGGAGAAAGAAATGAAAGAGAACAGAAAGGTTTGTTGACTTTGCTAGAAAGCTTCAACTAGGCATTTGGTGTGAACAAAATGTAAATAAATGGATTTCAGCTGCTAAACATCAAATACTTTGTATGAATAGATACATCAACAACATCTGAATATTATCTGATGAAATAAATTGTCATGTGATGCGTGTCTCATGTATTTTATATATCCAACAATTATATTTAAAAAAATACTAAGACCCAAGAAATATTCTATGAAATGTTTAAAAAGCCATTAAAGGTTACATTGTAGAGGTTAGAGCATAAGTAAAAAATGATTCCTGACAGAGTGAGGTCTTCTGTACTGGTGAGAAAATTGCCAAATATTCCCGGCCTAGCAAGTCTGGATGTTCTGCCAGTGTTAGGTGTGTATATTCAAAGATTCTGTGCAAGTGTCAGGACAACAGAGTGACAAGTGTAGTTTGAACATCTCCGAGGTACACACTCCAAGCTAGCTAGTAGAACCTACCTCCTGCTCCAGGTGGTTATACCGAGGGTTGTGCCTGAGCGCATTCCTTATAAGGGCCTCGACATCTTTCATACAATGTCTGGACACACAGCATCAATCTCAAACATTGCCCTGGTAGCTAGCTGGTGTTAGATCCACAACACCTAGCAATGTAGGCAGTTCTGTAATAGCAGCATCCTCAGACTAAAGTACTGTATAAATGATCTACTATAATGTCTTAACATTTGTTTATATACATTGATAAAGCACAATTTGGATTATAGGTTATAAACACAAGGTAATAGACCAAATCCAAATAAAATAATAGTATGTTGAGATTTGGTCTTATGACCTTGTGTTTATATACATGTAAGTGTATGCCCATCTTATTCCCGCTATGATTTGCTGTTTACAGACATGTGACCTTAATCAGTCAGCCAACCAATGTTAAGTTCATTAGCCAATCAGTCTTTCTTTAGCTCAGAAGTTACATTGATCAACACAATTCTATAGTAAATAAAAAGGTTTAGAGGTCTCTACTCTCCCATTGCATGTTTACCACCTACTTTATTATAGGGTGATAAGGCACAATTTGGATTATAAACACAAGGTAATAAGACCAAATCTAAATAAATAAATAGTGTGTGACATTTTGGTAACAGCCATTCAGTACTTTTGTTTGAAAATGGTAACAACACTGTTACAGAAACGTCACACACTATTTATTTATTTGGATTTGGTCTTATTACCTTGTGTTTTAACTCTGCCTTTGCCGGTCCCAAGCCCGGATGAAAAAGGAGGAGGGGTGCAGTAACAAGCTCTCTAAAAAACCTGGGTTCAGCTGGCCCGGCTGATAGTACCCTGTATGGGCTCCTAATCCAGGGATACAGGATGAGCAGCGTTTGTACTCCATGTTAGGAGCGGCTGCACATGGTGTCTGTTCCTCATGTCAGAGGCGGCCATTTCTTTTGGAGCTAAGTCGGCCTGCCACTGAGTAGTGCTCCCAGTCTTAATGACAAAGGTAGGCGCATTCTACTTCACCCAGCCATGATGGTTGTCAAATCTCAAGCTTTACAAGTTTGATACCTTAGTATGATTGAGTGGAGATAAGAAAGAAGAATACCTTGTGTTTATAATCTATATCCAAAAATTGTGCCTTATTATTTCTGTATAAGAAGTTTATTAAGATGAAAATTCCAGGCTTCAAGAGATACAAAAAGAAAACCTATTCCCGGAAGACAGATTTTTTCACCTCAATATTGATACAAGGGATTGTTTTATTGAATTCTAAGTTCAGTAAAACCCCTCTATAGTGAACCCCAATGGGACAGAGCTTTTGGTTCACTATAGCCATGGTTTGGCCATTTTTTAAAACTTTTCGAAATTTTTTGACCGTATAATTAAAAAACAGCCATACACACAAGAAAAGGCAGCCACTTAATAATGGTCACTTTGTTTTAATTCTCTATATTTACCTATTTCTTTACAGTAATGCTGAATATCAAAAGAAGTCATTTGATAATAGGTTCTTCTTATCATTAGCATACATGTTTATATATAAACCTATGCATTATTTAAAAATTATGCCAAATCCCCTAGGCAAAACATTATTAATTATATATTTAAAAGGTATAAGAGTATTTTAGAACATCTTCCTCAAATAATATAATACTAAATTTATTTGAAAAAATGCCTCTAATACCTTGTTGTTTGAAAGTGAAAAGTAAAATTTGAAAATCAAAATTGTCTTAAAATATCGTTATTTCCATCAAAGAGATAAAGCTCTGTGTATTCTGAATCAATTGAGGATGAATCAAAAGTATACAATTCAGAAAAATCGGACGCGAAACATGTTGATACGATAGCGCGATCGGTAAATTTGCGAATAAAAAACGTCAATTTGCAAACACAAAATCGGTAGGGAAATGGCCGGCAAGGGGGAATATCCGCGAACCCTGAATGAGTCATATGCCTAACAAGAATTCCATTCTAAAAATAGAACTGTAGTGGTAGTTTTTGAGAATTTATAAGTCAATTTGTTTGTGGCTCATGAGACACGGGGAACTTGGGAGAACTGTTTTTTTTTTTTTTCTTCTTCCAATTCCAGTTTCCACATATTCTTCTAAAGTGTATATTAAATTTTGTTTTTAACCTGTTATTCAAACCATTTCTGGCTTTAAAATTATTTGGAATTATTTTTTAGCCTAGGTTAAACTTGATATAGAATGCTTCTAAAAGGGCATGCTGCCACTGTTTTTTATTTTATTTTATTTAGAACGCCATTCTTTGTTTCTTTTCTTTATTTTGGAAGCCATTTGCATTTTTCTTCTATTTCAAAATTGTCGAATGCAAAGATATTCTATTAAATAAAAGTATAATGTGTAAAAATTTATACAACATACAGCAAAAATAGAATGGAAATGAAAAAACAAACAATGCCGATAATTTTTTGTTTTGAAATCGCGATCCGTGAGCTGAAACATGCTCAAAATTTTGTTGTTTTAATTTTTTTTTTAATTCACAATTTTAAGTTCGTTATAAGCATAGTATTTTAAATAGATTTTATCATTTTGGGACCGAGAATAGGTTCGTTAAAGGGGTAGTTCGTTATTTAAAAAATCGCAAAGTTCGTTATAACGATGGTATTTTCAATGGAATGGAATCGGGAATCGCCGTGGGTTCGTTATAAGGGAAGGTTCGCTATATCCAGGGTTCGTATTAGCGGGGTTTTACTGTATAGTGTTTATGTTCATAAAAAGTGGAGCTTTCATTAGAGCTAAGTGGTTAAAACCAGAAGATTGGGGACAATGTATGGTTGAGCTTATAGCCAGAGATACATTCTAGTTATATATTATGATAGCCTGATAAGGCCCAATTTGGATTATAGATTATAAACACAAGGTAATAAGACCAAACCCAAATAAATTAATAGTGTGTGACGTTTCGGTAACAGCATTGTTACCATCTTCAGACAAAAGTACTGAATTCAGTACTTAGTGTTACAGAAACGTCACACACTATTTATTTATTTGGTATTACCTTGTGATAGCTTGTTACTGAGGACAAGTGTGGGAAGTGGTAGTCTAGACTTCTCTACAACACCTCTGTGATCTTGATGGATTGAAACTGAAGACTGGCAGCTTCAGTTAATATTCCTTCAGATGTCAAGATGGAAGCTAGAGAGAAAGCAATGGCCGAGTTCTCCTTCACTGACCTTTCATCAGATTTTCTCAACCAACGACAAGGCAAGAGCTGTACTTACTCAGCAAGGTTCTTGTTCCTGAAGATGAGTTGAACCAAGGGAGGAGGTTTCCCATTGCTTGCTGAGGGCACTAGGACACTGGTGTTAAGGAAATACCATGCAAGGCTGCTTCCTTTACAGCTTCTCATTATCATTCAAATTATAGAATTATTTCAGAGAACAACACACCATTTTAACCAATAGTTTAATTCCCGACATTTCAGTGACTTCCTCTCTTCAGGGGAATGATTACTTTGAATTCCCTAGTTCTACCTATATACATACATGATTTTCTGAAATATATACAAGGTATGTCCCATAAGTTCCCGGACTGGGTCCATAAAAAAAAAAGTAAGATTTTTTTAAAATTTTTTTATTAAAACTTTTCAAAGTAATCCCCCCTTGCTTCAACGCACCAGCGCCATCGTTTCTCCCAATTGTCGAAACAGTTTTTATAAGCCTCTTTTGGAATGCTCTTCAATGCTAACGGCAATTTTTCTATTATGTCATCCCTGGTGTCAAAATGTCTTCCTTTTAGAACTGCTTTAAGTTTGGGGAACAGGAAAAAGTCATTTGGTGCGATGTCTGGGAAATAGGGTGGTTGAAGTAGGATTTTTGTCCCGTTTTTGGCCAAAAAGCTTGTCATCAAGTGCGCTGTGTGAGGGCGAGCATTGTCATGGTGTAGGATCCAGCCACCATTAGTCCATTTTTCTGGCCTTTTTTTTCGAATTGCTTCCCTTAGACGGCGAAGAATGCCCAAATACATATCCTTGATAACTGTTTGGCCTGCAGGAAGATACTCGTGATGAAAAATGCCCTTTTTATCCAAAAAAGCGACCAGCAACACCTTGTTTCTGGATTTCAATAATCTGGATTTTTTGGGTCTAAGCTCACCCTGACATCTCCACTCGGCAGATTGATGCTTGGTTTCAGGATCATAGCCATAGACCCATGTCTCGTAGCCTGTGATTATCTTGTCTTTCCATTCCGGATCCGTTCTTGTCATTTCCAACATGTCCTCACAGGTTGCAAGTCGACACAGTTTTTGCTCATTAGTGAGGAATCTTGGGATGAATTTTGCAGGAGTCTTTTTGATTTGGTTACGATCCTTCCAATCGTTGTTTTAGAGATGCCTGTGTCTTGCTCTAGCTCCAGCAAAGTGGTTTGAGGATTTTCTTTTATCAAATTGGTGATTTTTTGCACATTTTCATCAGTCCTTTGAAATTTTTGGGCGTCCTTGACGAAGATCATCTTCAATGGAAATTCTGCCAGCTTTAAATCTAGAATGCCATTCAAAAACAATTGTTCTCTTTGGGGAATGCTTTATTAAGCATTTAAAAAGTTTCGGTTGCTGATATTTGAAGTTTCACACAAAATTCTATGCAAATCCTCTGCTTCAATTTTCGTTCCATCGTAAAATCGCCGCAGCGCTATGTGTAACCTTTAAATAAATTAGAATAACTTTGGGGCGCGTGCACGTACCGCCTCGATATTGGTACCACCGTGTAGCCAGATATTTTTTCTATAATAAACAGTCAAATTCATTTACATTTTTCATTTATTTATTTTTTTATGAACTGGCTTCCGTAGGCGTCTCTTACTGGGAAAAAGAAAGAGAGGATTCCATTTGGTTATTAACTAATATATGCATTTATTTAAGGAGCGACCCGCTCCAACACAATAGTTAGCACAAAGGTGGCATGTTCGTAGCCGACCAATAGGAGGGCGCCATTCCAAAAATAAAGCAAACCGTGACAGAGGCCGATGACTGATTAGGAATGACGCTCGTAACTGTATATAGAATAGTGTATGTATATACAAGTATCAGAGTCATCAATCAATTCTGTCATCGTTTGCTTTTGTGAATGGAATAAATACCCAAATATTTCCATTTCTTATAAGCATCGATGGTTCAGTGGTAGAATGCTCGCCTGCCACGCGGGCGGCCCGGGTTCGATTCCCGGCCAATGCATTTTTTTTTTACAATTTTTAAAACTCATTTATATTATTATCCCTATATATATAAAAGTCAGCGTATGTATGTATGTTTGTCAACTATACACGTCCACAATACGTAACTAATCTGACTGAAATTTTAACAGTATATAAAGTAGAATCTGGAAAAACTCTTAGTGAAATTTCAGGTCTCTATCCCGAATATCCGTCGTGTTATTTGCAAATTTGCTCTTTCGGTCGCGCGTCTAGCGGTGAAAATGGGGGGTAATACCAGCTGACCTAATGTACATGTAAAGTTTGGAGCGGGACGTTTCACAAGAGTGACATCCACGGCTCCAATTTATAATTGTAACAAATAGTATTTGAATAAAAACATTTAATCGGGTAAAACACGGGCATTGCCCGGGTCATTCGGCTAGTATGTATATAAGTAGAACCAGGATTCAATCATTCCCCTGAAGAGAATGCCAGGAAGTCACTGAAACATTGGGAGTTAGAATAAACTATTGGTTATGATAAAGCACAATTTGGATTATAGATTATAAACACAAGGTAATAAGACCAAATCCAAATAAATAGTGTGTGATGTTTCGGTAACAACGCTGTTACTGAAACATCACACACTATTTATTTATTTGGATTTGGTCTTATTACCTTGTGTTTATAAACTATAAGTTGATGTGGCTGTGTTTTTTCTCTGAATCAACTCCTAACCAACAAATGATCTTCAAAAATATAATTATTTGGTACATTTCCCCCTCAATCCTACATACGATCACACAACTTCTACAATTTATAAACTAAGTTAAAAGATAATGGGGAAGACTTGGCTATAAGAGTAGTGAAGTTACCCAATGGTTTCACACAGGCCACTTGTACAGTTACATATATCCACTTTCCTACAGTTACGGAGATTCACTTTACACACACAAGAATATAAACTGGGGGGTCGGTGGAAGGCTGGTTAAACCGTTTGGTTTTCGACCACTACAACCCAGGTTCGATTCCCGCATTAAACACTTTTTTCCTGTTTAAAAAAATAAAAAAATGCTCCAATGGCCCTTGATTCTTGCAAAAGTCTAACCCCACCAGCGAGTGCAAGTAACCAAACGGGGCTCTGGCACATTTGTAAGTGCAAAGTCAAACTTCTTTTCACATGTGTAGACATGTGGTGCGCTTACAGTAAAAGCAGTCGCTAACTACCCACCATGATTATCATGGCCTTTACCACTTGTACTAGGGATAAAAAAAAAAAAAAAAGAATATAAACTTGTATACACAGACTCCAGTCTTCTTCTTCTTTCTTATCTCCACTCAATCATATTTGGGTATCAAGCTTGTAAAGCTATGAGCAATACAAGAGATATATTATCAGAATCACCAATGAGCCGAGCTTTTCCCCATTCTTTCTTAATATTTTTCCGTAATTGTACAAATTTGTACTACAGCTGATTTTTGTTTTTTGAAACTTTGCCCAAAATAAACATAAGTTTCAAATTCAGTAAACTGTGACATATCAGTAACATGACCGAAACATCAGCTGTACTTTATTGAATTTGGCCTTATGTTTGTAATCCAAGTTATCATTAGTCTCCAACATGAAGCTAATGTTAGTTGACCAATCTGGTCGGCCACAGGTTAGTTAGCCTGACACATGGAGGTTTGCTATGGAGGCAGGTTGATACTTTGTGTACATGCCATGTACATTTCCTTTGGATTATTTCTCATAAGGCACAATTTGGATTATAAATACAATAAAATAAGACCTAACCCAAATAATTTAATAGTGCATGACGTTTCGGCAACAGCATTGTTACCATCATCAGACAAAAGAATAAAAAATAGATGGTGGCTATACCTCAAGATCTTTTACCCAAATCTAGGAAAACTGATCAAACAAAAGATTCAAGCTTCCTTTTCCAGTTTCCTGGGAACACTCCCCTTTGATTACTTTATTTAGAAGGTGGCTATACTCTTCATTAAAGACACTATTTATTTGTTATCTCCATCTAGTTAATCTTCCAGATCTACCGATGATGGGAAGTCAATTTCCAACTCAAGATCTTTTGTTCAAGTCTCACATCCATATAGGAAAACTGTTCGGACAAAACATTCAAACTTCCTTTTCTACGGTGTCCTGTAAACTTCCCTTTGATTACTTTATTTAGAAGGTGGCTATACTCTTCGTTAAAGACACTCTTTATTTGTCTATATAATCTTCTAGCACTACAGATGTTGGGGAGTCAATTTCCAACTCAAGATCTTTTGTCCATTCAGGAAAAGTTAACAACATTATTGACTGTATTGACTCATCCATTGATGAGCTCTACTCATCCCTGGCAGACACCATCAAAAGTCTCAAGCTTTACAAGCTTGATACCTTAATATGATTGAGTGGAGATAAGAAAGAAGAAGAGGAAAATTGATCGAACAAAATATTCAAGTTTCCTTTTCCTCAGTGTTGGAACGCTCCACTTTGATTACTTCATTTAGAAGGTGGCTATACTCTTCTTTGAAGCTTCTCTTTGTCTGTCTTTTAGATTTTACCCATCTATTTGTTTTTCTAGTGGTCCAGATGTCAAGGAATCAATTTCCAACTCATGTTCTTTTGTCCAAGTGTCACCTCCAACAGGAAAACTGATCGAAAAAACATTCAAACATCCTCTTCCTCAGTTTCACATTAGCAATTCTGGCCTTCTGTATTCTCATTTATGATGCTCACAAGATAAGTAAAGGATTCCTCAATGCCATCAATATGAATGTTACAAACTAGGGGTGGGTGCAATGTTATTGCAAGCTATTGTTATTGTCTTCTTGAGATTTGTGTCTATTGCCATAAATGTCTACTAGAATTCTAATTCTGTTCAACACCATTTCTTGATCTTAAATCCCCAAGTATAGATGATTTCTATTAGAAAAGAAAAAAACTTAGGTGAGAGTGTTCATGCCTGGTCAATTTGACACACCCTATATCAGAAGAAATCTAACAACAACAATAAAATGAAACCTGATACCAAAACTAAACCAGAAATCTGGCAGTGATGTCATCACCATTGTTTGATATTTAATATGACTTTGGGTAGACTTGGCATGCATATACCCAATAGTTATTTACGGTAGAAATTCTATCTAAAGGAAACCTATATGCAAGCAGTGCATACCCAAGGGTTATTTACGGTAGAAATTCTATCTAAAGGAAACCTATATGCAAAATTTTCTTTATAGAGAAGAGTCCTCTTTCTGGAGAACTGTTAATTAGTAAAAGTTATAATATTGGTTAAGAAAATTGTCTTCTAACAAGAATGTCCTCTCATTCGGTTATACTGTTGTTGTAATATCTAGGCGTGCATGTATATAAATATTAATTAATAATATAAATTGTCACAAAGCAATGACGCGCCATCTATACATATAAAATGAAAGGATTTGAAGGCACGAATGTTTCTTTTATTCTAGTTGCGGCGACGGTAAATAGATGGCGTCTGGTTTTAGACGTCTATTTTGACGAGAGAGGCGACCCTTGTCTCTTTAGATCAATTTCCTCCAGGCAAAATTTCCATCTATATCCTGAAGTTTGTCTTTCCGTAATTTTCCACGTGGTAATATATATATATCAGAATAAAGATTGTTTGTCAGTTCTTTGTCTATCTCTTTATGTTTTAGAACAAACACATTAACCAATGATGTATTTAACTCCTGACATTTCAGTGACTTGATGTCCTCAGTGGAATTTGGCTTTATGGATCATTAAAAAGTATTTTTCTATTTGTAACACAACTGTATATAGATTTTATCTAACATACTTCTTGTATTATGATAAGTCACATTTTGGATTATAGATTAAAAACACAAGGTAATAAGACCAAATAAATAAATAGTATGTAACGTTTCGGTAACAACACTGTTACAGAAACGTCGCACACTATTTATTTATTTGGATTTGGTCTTATTACCTTGTGTTTATAACTCTTTGTATTGAAAATTCTAAACTATTATAGACGTGTATGATTATTTTTAAAATTAAACAATTTCTACTGCCCATTAAATTTTCCATTGCAGTAAGGACAGTAGAAATTGTTTAATTTTAAAAAGAATCATACACGTCTATAATAGTTTAGAATTTTAATAACAGATGGCGCATTAATGCATCATAATACTTTTTGTAAATGTATTTAGTTGGATATGATTTGTGAAAATTAGAAACTATTTTAGACGCGTAAGATTCTTTTTGAAATTAAACATTTTCTACTGCAATGAAAAAATTAATGGGAGGGCCTGGCTTATCAGTGGTGAACCTTCCCAGCGGTTTCGCCAGTTTAATCTACCATACCGCTGTTATATTGTATTTTTCGATCTTCCTTTTATAATGATACTGTTGCTACTCTCCGAATGGGTATTTTAGATGAACTATGGACATAAGCTATGAGGACAGTAGAATTATTTGTATATGATTTGTGACAATGACTGTGGGAGGTACTAGCGCCTTGATTTACTAACCTAAATCTAACCTTGTCATGGTTAGACTACACTAGATTTGGTTACTAAACCTGAAAACTAGACCTAGCTTAAATACTTCCATCAACCAATCAGAAAATGTCAGTATTTGAGGCTAATGCTTTGGCAAAATACAAGATATTTCAACAACAAAAAAATAAAAGATCAAATATGTGAAATAAACTCCGAGAGAAGAATGACAAAAACTATAACAAGACTCAGAACAAAATACTATAAAGGAATGACAATACTTCCAGATGGCACAAGAACCTATAGGACATGTAAAAACTGTCCTGGTGTGGAACTAACACCTACTCACATATTCTCATGCCCAGCAATGGCCGCAGCCTTCCAGAAAATTGACATGGACCCAGAGCAGCAGCTTTATACACCCAAGATAGTGGAGTTTGCTGCTGCTGTGATAGAGATGTATGGAGACATCTGAGGCTCTTCATTGGACACGACAACAACAACCAATCAGAAATGAGTATTTTCATTTGAAGGGGTGGAAGGGTGTACGAGTGGAGATAAGAATTACAAAACATCTCATTTCCAGATAGTTTAACTTTGTTATAAGAACATTACTTTGGAGATATGTTATAACCACAGTTAAAACATTTTAAACTTTAAATGGAATCATAGAAAATATAATGCCAAAATCAAGTTGTGGTTTAAAAAAAAGTTCTATTATACTGTATATTTGGGTTTGGCATCATCATTTTTTAAAATATATATATAAGTTTAATAGTGCTTTGGAAATATATATTTATTTATATTCGAGTTTTTGTGAATTCGATTGGTTTTTAAATAAAATGGAAAACAAAATAGTTTTCAATTACATACATATACATTGAGATGGCTAACAAATCATTGTTGTTGTTTTTATACTAGGGTAAAGTGCAAATAATTAATTAAATAATTAGTTAAAAGGATACCTGGACTTTCACAATGGTTATTTATGGAATTATTCAAAGTGTCATTTGGGGAATTGTTTTCTGAGTCTGATTTAACCACTACCGTCGGTATCGCTTCTTCATCGCTAAGCGTATCTAAAACAATTAAGTCGCTACTTTCTGAATTAGATGCTTCATCAGTCATGATTATAATGTATTTTAAAAATGATTTCAAAAAATAATAACGATATTTTTTTTAAATCGTTGTAAATATTATTATTTTATAAAATAAAATAATTATTGGGAAAGTTCCTTTGAATAAAAGAGCTCAATAAAAATTCAACTTATTTTAATCATAAATATAAAAACACTTATTAGCACATAATACTTAATATATAATGTTTGAAAAATGAATAATTTTACAAATTAATAAATATGTAAAATATTATATACATTTTGTACTTGCATTATATATTAAAACTTTTGAATAATTTTTACTTTAAACTCCTTTGAAACACTATAATTGACATATAAAGTGTACCAAAATTTAAAATTCCTTTTGAGTGAAAACACGTGATTTTTTTAAATATTTAAATAAAATTGAACAAAAAAAAATTATATTCATACAAATTGTTACACCTTTGTTAATAACTAGAACACTGGCTTGTTCAAACTCTAGAGTGCAAAATACTTTGTTACTTTACACGAGTTGTGTACTCTACTAAGTTGAGTGCTCAGTTTCAACATAAAATGTGAACTCTGGATCACCTGGCAGAATAGAGTTTCGTGGACCCTTAACGAAAGGAGTTCCCAAGCCTCTGTACGCATCCCTGAAGCCCATGAAATAGGATCTAGCAGAGGCTGCAACTGCTATTCATTCCATATTTCATGCTGCAAGTTATTCTTTTGTAATTAAAATTTATTGGCCATAATTAAGCAGTTAGTTTATAAAGGAATAATTCCAAAATCACTACATTAGGTACCGCTCAAAAAGAGCAACCTAGTTTATGATAATTGCAACAATGAATAATATGTGAAGGTCATTTACATATTAAACAAAATGTTAACGCGGGATTCAATCCTGGTTCATAACTGTTGGGAATCGAGGGTGTTACCCACTCATCAACTGACTTAAAAGGAAAGATAATAGAAGTTAGAAATCAATATAAAATAATTATAATAAGATAATTGGATTTTTTCAAATTATAATCGGTCCCGAGTGGATTGATATGCAGAATGGATGTAGGGTTGAGGTGGGTCAGTCCAAGAAGGATATTCGTTTGTATCCTATGTCTCAGGAATGCTGGACAGCTGTAGAGGAGATGATCTACTGTCTGTGGGTCTACCTAACAGTGAGGGCAGGTTTGGGTCTATTTCAGGATGCTCAAGAGCAAGGTCTGCTGGGATTAAAATAAGTGCCCCAAGATAACTTAAAATTAACCAAAAATATCAATAAAAGCGAATGCAAGAATTTGACTTATGAAAGGTAAAATTAGAATGAAAAATAAAATGTTGGGTCTGGAAAAAAAAGTATTTTTTTTTTTAATGGATAAGTTGAGGACAGTTTAGAAGACCTTAATTTCAAAGGACATATATTGAGATGGACTATTAAGAAAGGTTATGGGGTTTATGGAAGGGGTCGTTTAGGTAAAGTTGGGTTGTATTTCTCAAATCTCTATTGTCCTGTGTTAGTCACATTTATTCCCAGATTTCAGTTGATAGGTTGGATTCCACGTCGAAATTACGACTCGCCTTATCCACCTTATCAAAGAAATTACCCAATTTTTAGCACCTAAATAATGGAAGCGATGCTCAAACAGGCCGTCGTTCGAAAAAGGTGGTAATCAGATTGTGAAATATCACTACACCGGTGCGATATTAAGTACTTCTAACATGATCACGTTCCCAACATGGTGGCCAAGAGTTTCGGCTCAAAGGCATCCATTGTGATTGAAAAGCGTTCCCTAGTGATGTTTCGTGAGATTGGACCATCTCCAAATAATTATTTAGAGTTTCTCGATTTACCGAATTGAGTGAGTTATTGTACTTGGAACACAGAAATGAATGAATGAATAAGGTACTCAAGAATTGGTTCAAGAAATTTGGATTTAGACTTTGCCAAACAGGTCCAACTTTTTTTCATATAAAATTAGCTTTCGTTTTATTTGGTACGCATCACAAACATAGTAGTCACTGCGCATTGAAATATTTAGCATTTAATGTAAAAAAAGGGGGGTTAACTCGAAATTGAATCAATTCTTAAAAATTATCATAGAGCATTTTTCTATTGTTTTTACGTGTAAACCTTATTCCTGAAGTTTCTGCCAGTTTATCAATGGTTAATCATTGATTTATTTATTACCCTGTAACTTGGGAAGCAGAAATAACTTCAGTATATAGTAAGGCTTCTTCAAGCGACTTCTAGGGGTCATTCATAGAGATTCCATTTGTCAGAATCATTTAATTGACCTTGGTTGCGTATCTGCACAAGATTTCTCCAGTTTTTTTATTACGTTGAACCTAGCTGTAACAACATCACTTGGGAACAAGTTTTATTACAATATCTTTGTGTTATAACCATAGTTGAAACAATCGGAGATAGTGCTATAACCAAGTTACTATTGTAAAGATATTTATCAAAATAATACAATGCGACTTTCTCCCGGGATCATCCCAGTTGTTTGCCAAATGATTATTCTTCTTTAACACAAATGTTGATTAATAAAAAAAAAATATTTTTTAAATTATTACTCCTAGTAGTAGTGATGATAGAGTAATTTATAAATAGGTTATCTCAGGGGTTTTTTTTTCGATCACAAAATATGGGAGTTTACACTCATGGACAAAACTTGAAGAAGTTGTACCTTTTAGCATGTATATCTGGATTCAGACAATAACTCTGAAATATATTACAGTGACCTTTATTGAAGACACACGAGATGACAGTTCACCCAAGTGTGAAAAAAATTCCCTCTGTCTTCTTAAAAAAAAAAAAAAAACCAGACAATCAAAGACTTCCTTAAGTTTTATCCATAAGTGTATTATAAGGATTATTTTAAATGGAGCACATAACACAAAAGGCACATTTACACTAACAGGGCATTTATACATTTAGATAAATGTAAATGAATCCCGAAATGCATGCTAAAAAGTAAAACTTCTTAAGGAAGTTTTGTCCATGAGTGTTGTAAATATGTGAAATAGTTATAAAATAGAAACCTGTAAATATAGTTAAGGATTTGCATTGTAATTAAGGAAAAGCTTCTCTCGCTGGCGGGCGGTCGCGTAAAACTGTTCTCACCGGCAGGCACGCGCGCGCGCCGGCAGTCGCGTGCTTTTTGTTCTAAAACGTTCTTTTAAAAATAAACGAGCGGTAAACAACGGTCTTCGGTTGTTTTTAATTTTAGCTTTCGAGCCGTAAAGGGAAGTGACCCTACGCTCGCAAACCTACAAGTGTGTATATAAATCTATATTATGTATATTTTATACCTAGTATGTTGAAAAGTTCCTTTAGTTTTGTCTCTCTATAAATGTACTTTATTCATATACATTTTGGAATGGCTGCATTTTAACGAATTCACGAAAATATTTTTAGGTTGCTACTTTTTGTATTGAAGGTTCTTTCAGTATTGAATAAGAAACTACAAAAAAAAAAAAATAATAATAATAAGTAAAAACATTTTTACTTGAAAAAAAAAAGAGAAAGAAACAAGGGTTAATCTTATTTAAATCTATAAAAGTTGACCCTATTTATTCCTAAATACAGTAGAATTTGATAATTCGAAATCTTTGAATCGAATATTTATCTTGGTCCCTAGAATTTCCTATAAATCGAATTTCCGTTTTGAATTCGAATTTTTGGATAATTCGATTTTTTTTTGTCTCTTGGGCTTCGAATTTATTTTCAGTCAGATACATCTAATTGCTCAATGACAAAAGATAAAATATTTTATTATTTCCTTTAGTGCATTTAAATAAAAGCTTTTTTTTAAATGTATTTTTATCTTTTAATTATTTAAACTTAATTTTAATGACGTTATGTGTCGCTGAGTTTGTTGTTGACATAAATATGTTATATTACCTTTATAGAGAGGTGTCTTCTAACGTGAGTGTCCTCTCATAGGAGTTCTACTGTATATTTATTAGGTAGAGTTAAAGATCTACTAGTGAAACATATATAGCCTAAGACATACACTATGTTCTAGATTTATTAAAATGAAATTTGTAATAGTTAGAGTTGGCTGTTGTTCTAGATATGTTCGTATAACAGTCTAATGTTCTAGTTATTCTTAAATTTGTTGTTGTTATGCGAAAATTATTCAAGAAATCAAACCTCCTTCCAGTCACTGTAAAATACTTCATTTTGGAATATTCAAAGCAATTTCGCTTTCTTGGAGTTACCAAACATATGTTGGAGAGTAACTTCGCACATCAGCTGTTGCCGAGCAGGGCCTACAAGACATCACGTGACCTGGCGCCACACCGACTGTACCTGTAGTTTAAGTTTTGGTTTCTGCTACTAAGATTTCCTTTATGCCTCTTTTGTACTTTGTCATCTTAATCTAATTGTTGGATCCTATAGTTAATAATTTCCTTAAATTCAATTTTATATATGAAAATTAAGCCAAAATATTCTAAATTCAATTGTACAATATAAATCTTTAATATGTAAATTTTAAAGCAATCAACATGTATGTAAATCTCCAGTTTGGTTAATTAATAGCTTTTTTGTTTTCTCTCTCTCTCTACCACTAGTATCAAAATCTAAGTCAATTTCATGTATTCTAAATTCATGTGGTAGCTACTCATAACTCTAAAACCAAAGACAATAAAACAATTCAAGACAAGTGGCAAAGTGCTTCTTAGTATTTTTTACTGAACATTCAAGCCACGAACACTATGGTCCCTCGAGCCGGATACTTTAAAAAATTAAGGTAAGCCATTTGAAAACTTAAAATTCTTAAAATAAAGTCATGCCCAAATCAGAAGTTAAAATTCGGCACAAATTCAACTTTATTATTCAGGAAATAAAGGATCTGGAATCAGAGAAAAAAGCTATTGTAGAATCTAAAAACATACATGGATTAAAGCTATTCCAACAAGAAGTTAATGAAAGGAAAATTAGCCTAAATCAAGTTATCAACACATTATTAGAATCAGAGTTAGATGATACACAATATGACGATTATTCAAAGGCCAAGAAGGATATTTTTAATATGTTGGTGTCTATTGAAGAGGCTTTATCTTTGATTGAAACCAAAGAAAATACTCATAGTGATAAACAACTGCCCGAATCCAATGTTAATTTACCTAAGATAAATTTACCCATTTTCAATGGTGATTCAGCCAATTGGCTTAGTTTTAGAGAAATATTTAACTCCACCATTAATTCAAATCAAACACTAACTGAAATACAAAAATTTCAATATCTAAATGCATCTGTTAAGGGTCCTGCGGAAAAGTTGATTCGGGGTTTTCCCATTTCTGACAAAAACTACCAGCAAGCATGGGATACCTTATGCAATAGATTTAATAACAGAAGAGAATTGGCTTTTTCACAAATCAACAAAATATTCTCCATAAGGCCATTAAAATCTATTTCGGCTGGTTCTCTCTATGAAATCCTTGATGTTTGCAATGAAGGCATTAGAAATCTCTCAGTGCTAGGACTTGAGAAAAACACATTAACAGATCTAATCCTGATCAATTTTTTTGAAAAAAGAATTGGTGAAGCCCTCAGGAAAGAATGGGAATTAACCCTTCAAAATGAAGAATATCCAACATTTGAAAACTTTGTGAATTTTTTAGAAAAACATGCTAGAAGCCTGCAAGGTATGAGAATTCCTTTGTTCCAGGAACAAAAAACCTCTAGCAAAAATATGATGGCTCATGGCCTTTATGTCAACAAAGGTCAAAATTGTATTTTATGTCATCAAATTCATAAACTAAATGACTGCCAGAGATTCATAAATCTTCCCTTGCCTAAAAAATGGGAATTAGTTAAAAAACATAAACTTTGTCAAAATTGCCTTAGAGCAAATCATGAGATATCCAAATGTCTCATCACATCAAGATGAAAAACTGCAAGCAGAACCATCATACTCTTCTGCATGAATACAACTCTGAACCATCCATTCCACAACCAACAACCTCTCAAGAGATGTTGATTTCAACAAATACCATCTGTAATGCGATGCCTTTGGAAACGGAAACAAATATTCTACTGTCAACAGCCCTTATTAAAGTCAAGGCGAAGGATGGCTCATTTGTGCTATGTAGAGCATTAGTGGACAATGGGTCCCAAATAAGCCTAATTTCAGAACAATGTTGCCACAAGTTGGGACTTGAAAAAAGGAAAAATTCTTATACACTAAAAGGTGTAGGTGACATTGTTGTCAACAGGACAACATCACAGGTTGAAATAGAGTTCACCCCACATCATAATGATCAATTATTTTCTGCCAGAGCATTTGTGGTTGGGAGGGTAACTGCAGACCTTCCAAACTTCCAAATTCAGTCAGCAGACTTTCCTCATTTAGAAAATTTGCTCTTGGCAGACCCAGAATTCTATGTCACCAAGCCCATAGACCTAATTTTGGGTGCAGATACCTTTGTAGAAATAATTCTAGGTCATAAAACAGATTTAAAGCACCATCCTATAGCACTTAATACCAAGTTAGGTTGGCTTGTTTCTGGGAGAATCCATTCAACTATTGAGTCGAATACTTCGGTAATCAATCACTGTACCACTGAACTTGATTCCAGCATAAGAAAATTCTGGGAACTTGAAGATGTCCCAATTTCTAAGGCCCAGTTGGGTACAAAGAATGCCTGTGAGATATTATTCAAGTCAAACCTCAAAAGAGACATTGAGGGCAGATATTCAGTCAATCTCCCTTTTAAATCAACACCCAATTTAGGTGATTCAAGATCTCAAGCATTGGAAAAAGGGCTACAGGAAAATCCAAGTAAATCTGAA
Organism: Cordylochernes scorpioides; assembly: GCA_030710605.1. Classification (NCBI taxonomy): domain Eukaryota; kingdom Metazoa; phylum Arthropoda; class Arachnida; order Pseudoscorpiones; family Chernetidae; genus Cordylochernes; species Cordylochernes scorpioides. The sequence goes on from CP092867.1 coordinate 101,550,435, forward strand.
GATAATTCAAGTAAATCTGAAGAAAATCTAAGTAGATCCGAAGATAATCCAAGTAAATCTGAAGAAATTCCAAGTAAATCTAAAAAGTCACGTATTTCCAAGTTAACTCCACAAATTACTTCTAAACAAAACCAATTACTTCCTTCTGAATCAAGTCAACCATCCACTCCAGAACAACCTCTCGCTTCTCAGTCAAGTGAACCACTCTCATCTAAGAAAGAAACTTCGATTATTCCTAAGATAAAGCCACCACCCTATTATAGGCGAAAACGTCAACTTCCTGCTGAGAAAACTTCATGGGATGAACCAATTGAATCAGATATAAAGTCAAATTGGAATAAATTCCAAACTCAACTATCGTGCCTAAAGGAAATCAAAATACCAAGATATCTGAACAGTTCATCTTCTGAAATAGAAGAATTACAACTACATGGATTTTGTGATGCATCCCTTAATGCTTATTCAGCAGTTTTTTACTTGAAAACTAGATTCAAAATTCAAAAGATCAAAATCAATCTGATAACCTCAAAAACTAAGGTTGCACCATTAAAGACCATTACAATTCCAAGACTTGAACTAAGTGCAGCATTGCTTTTGGCTCAACTGAATCAAGTCATTCTTGAATCATTTCCTTTTCAACCTGACAAAACCTTTTTGTGGACTGATTCACAAATCTGCATAGATTGGATAAGATCAGATGCCAGCAGATGGAAGGCCTTTGTTTCGAACAGAGTGTCGTCAATTCAAAATTTGACTCAAATCACTGATTGGTTCCATGTATCCAGTCAAGATAATCCAGCTGATTGCGCATCAAGAGGAATCATGCCTCAAGACTTGGTCAATCATAGAATTTGGTGGCGGGGTCCTATTTGGCTTCAAGAAAATAATGTTCGATATATTCCTTCTTCACCAACCCAAGTAAATCTCAATATCATTCAAGAAGAAGTCCGTGAGGGTCAAGTGTTGGATCAAACAACCTTAATTCAAAATTCAGAAACTATGTTAAATCTAGAATTCATTGAAAGGTATTCCACAATGACTAAATTGATCCGAATAACAGCTTGGTGTTGGAGATTCTACTACAATTGCCTCCACTTTGATCCAATTCGTCAGAAAGGACCTTTGACAACAAGAGAATTAACAAAGGCAATTCAAGTCTTAGTCAAATCAATCCAGCAAGTTGAATTCTGCACGGAAATAAAATTACTGAAGTCAAACAAACAACTACCTCTGTCCAACAAGCTAACTTATCTAAATCCCTTCTTAGACACTCAAGGACTTATAAGAGTTGGAGGTAGACTCAAGTATTCCTATTTTAATGAAAATCAAAAATTCCCTCTCTTACAACCAAAATCCCCACGCCAGGAATCACTTATCAAAAATCTCTTAACTGAGAATGCCGACATTCCTGAGGCTATTGATGAGAATCAAGAAGATTCTTCAATTTTAGAAACCACTTTTGTCATTGAAGACGAAGAGTCTAACAAAGATATCGGGACTCCAAAAATTGAATTCTCCGAAGTTTCGGTTATTGATAAATCGGAAGGCAAATATTCGAAAGAACCAGTGGTCAGTGTAGAAGCTATGGATAAGAAAGAACTGTGCCATGATGACTCAGCTCACCTCAATGTAGTTGAAGCTGATCTTAATCGACCTAAAGAGGCTACCAGTGGCATAATCAATGTTTATACAGAAGCTAATGAATCGTCAAGCAAAGAGAAAGCTGTATCTGTTGAAATTGTGGATACATCAACAAAGGATTATCTACAGATCGGTGAAAAGGCTAAATTATCCCGCTGGAAACCCATCGATTCTCTATGCTTAGAAGACGTCAAGGAATCTGAAGACGACGAGGAAAATTACAGTTCATCGGCATATATAGAATGGCCAGAAATCTTGAAGAAAGAAGTCTTAAGACCCGAAGCTTTAGAAAAGGCAGTCAATCTGGAAGATTTTGAGAAGGCGGCAGAAAGTCGACAACTCTCCAAAGAACATTTAGAGGAATCGACCGAACAAGGCTCATGCATAAAGGCTGAATCAAAACCTTGGGAAGATCCTATTGAATCCGACGTAGCAGCCGCAGAGTCTGATAATCCAGCAGTTCCCGAAAGAGAACTGGCCAACGAATCTGAAAATCTCATCCAAGATTCACCTCAATCGGATACTCAAAGATGGAAGCTGATTCCATTACCTTTCAAACAATGAGAATTGTAATCTTAGCTACATAGTCGGAATCAATTAGTCCAGCATCTATACTATTGGAACTCTTTTTTTATTTTTATTTATTTATTTTTATTTTTTATTTTCTGGTCATCTCTTCCCAGCCGGGGGAGTATGTTGGATCCTATAGTTAATAATTTCCTTAAATTCAATTTTATATATGAAAATTAAGCCAAAATATTCTAAATTCAATTGTACAATATAAATCTTTAATATGTAAATTTTAAAGCAATCAACATGTATGTAAATCTCCAGTTTGGTTAATTAATAGCTTTTTTGTTTTCTCTCTCTCTCTACCACTAGTATCAAAATCTAAGTCAATTTCATGTATTCTAAATTCATGTGGTAGCTACTCATAACTCTAAAACCAAAGACAATAAAACAATTCAAGACAAGTGGCAAAGTGCTTCTTAGTATTTTTTACTGAACATTCAAGCCACGAACACTAATGTTATCTATTTATATAAAAATGAATGTATGTGTGTCTGTTTGTCCTTTATGCCTGACCAAACCACTCATTGGAACGCCATGAAACTTTGGGAAGTTATTTAGTATAGTACTGGGAAGGTTTCTAGCAAATAAAATTTTGAAATAACTTTTCGCTTTAAAATAATCAAGATACATATTCTAATTTATCTGTTATAATTCAACAATCTGCTCTAAATATTATCATGATGATACGATGATTTTGTAATTAAGAAAATTAGGAAAGACAAAATTCAGGATGACACGTCAATTTATTTGAGACAAGAATAATGATACAATTCCAAAGCAAAGATACTATTCCTTTAACTTCCAATTACCGAGGGAACCAATTAATATTGATTTTATTCAACTTATCGAGTATTTTTCAAGGGACCGGGAAAAAATGTTCACTAGATAAAACGATGATTTTGTAATGTAGAAAATTAGGAAAAACAAAATTCAGAATGACACGGCACACAGGGACCGGGAAAAAAAATGTTCACTTTATCGAAAGATTCAAATTTACGATTTTCAAATTATCAAAATATATCTATTATTTTTTTTATAAGTTTATAGAGAATTGTTTTAGCAAATGTTCGTTAGACAAACCTTTACTCGGGTAAAACCCGGGCGAAGCCGGGTACGTCCGCTAGTTGTTAATAAAACAATAATTTCTGAGATCCAGCCTCTGAATAAAAAAGAGTGAAGAAGCTTTAATTTTACCCAACTTAAATCAAAACCTAGCTACCAATATTGTCCGAGTTAATAGGATTATATCCATCACATGTAGATACTTTTGTAGATAGATTTAATAAAGCCTGTTGAGTTCGCATTAAACGAATGGTGCACACGGGGGAAATAAAACTGTTGTGCGTTGTGACTGCGGTTTTCAGTTCACCCCCGGATTTCATCTAGAGAAAATCTCTTCTCTGAGTGCTTCCCTGAAGACCCCTGGCTCTACTGCTAACTACTGACTCCCCGAAGCCCTGTAGACTGTTGCACCCATCCCCTGGCCTTCATGAACTCCTGAAAAAATACTGAAAACGTGGCTCTCCCGAACGGCCGATATCGCCAGCATTTAGCCGACTTTTATCAAATAACTGCTCTCCAGAGCGGCCGCCTGCACCCTCCTCCATCAAAATGGGAAGAGGAAAAGCGAGAAAGAACAATACTGCTGATACTGAAGTTACGCCCGCCGAGGAAAGTGAACATGCAGTATCTATGTGGAACGGCAAGCCAGCCTTTGACATAACGAGCATGGGCTATCCCGCCAATGCACCTGTGTACATCTCCCCCCCCCCCCCCCCTTTCCATCACCAAACTACTATGGCTCCTCCGCCAACTACAATACCGCCCTCTACCAAGAATCTGAAGGCCTCCAAATTACCCCTGAGACTGTTGAAGAAATTGACAGGATCACCTGGTCCCAATACAACAGCTACTCCCATCCTGACCTGCACTCCACCTTTGATAGGCTTCTCCAGAATCGCCGCGCCTGCATCCTTGGGCTTTCAGAGAAACTGAAGACCATGACTGCCGACCGCGACCAACTCCTGGAGAAACTCACTGCCCTCGAAGCCTCCTCCGCCCGCCCTCCGGTTATCTCTTCCTCTACCCAAACCTGCCCAGCTCCTTCCTGCAAGGAAACCTGCTCCCAGACTGACCCAGTCAAGCTCGCCACCCCTGCTCCTGCTGCTCTCCCAACGAAGAAGCCTGCCCCCAAGTTGCCTGCTCCTGCTCCAACAAAAAGGAAGCAGCCTGAGGCTCCCAACCCGCCTGCAAAGAGGACCAATTTTCAAGGTCCTTCCAAGCCAGAGCCTTCCCGCGTCTCCAAGCCTGCGGCCGCCCGAGTGACCCTCCATGGAGAAAATCGGCGGCCCACACAGTGGTCATCTCAGATGACCCGCAGGCTGACCCAAGGGAGATGCTGAAAGCAGTCCGCGCCGCCCACACTCTCCCCCAAGGCGTCTGGGCTTCCATGCGCACCAAGGGGTAGCTGGTTCTACATTCCAGCAACCCAGACACCATCCCCGCAGTGACAACCTCCCTGACCAACAAGCTGGATGGTATGAAGGTCCACCAGCAAAAGGAGATCCTGTCACGCATCTGCCTCTTCAAAGTGGACGAGGAGACAACCAACTCCACCATTTAAGAGACCTTCCTGGAGACCCCTGCTGTTAGCCAACTCCCTGGGGACAAGGTGGTGCGCGTGGCGCACCGTTCTGCACCCAGAAACGGGACCTGCACCGCCTTCATCGAGGTGGACCTCAATACCTTCAGAGCCCTGGGCGTGCGCGGGAGGATCGTGGTGGATGGAGTCATCCTCAACTTCGAGGAGTCCATCCGCGCCCGCTTCCGCTGCTGTGGCTTCGGCCACAACTCCGCACAGTGCTCCAGGGACCCAAAGTGCTTCCACTGCGGTGAAGACGGCCATGAAGGCTGTTCTTGTCCATCCCTTGCGAACCAGCGCACCTACAAGTGTGCCAACTGCTGCGCCAAGGGCCTGCCTAACAAGCATGAGGCGAAAGCCTCAAGCTGCCCCATCCTGAAGTCTAGGGCTCTCAAGTTCTAGGCTTCCAGGACCTCCTGCCTTCTCTACTGGACTCCACCCCCCGCCAAGAATCCTGAATCCCACTGCATTAAGGCGGTGTTTCCCTGCCATCTCCAAGCTTCCTCCTCCCCTGCGAAGACTTCTCTACCAGATATTAGGATCCCTTGCCACCAGTTCGCGTTCTGCAGCCATGTTGGGGGCTAGAAGACCTTACACATTAGTCGAATTAGCCCGGAAGTAAAGAAGAAGAAGTTTGTCTTCCCAGATTTTCCACGTGGCATTTTGGAGGAGATGCTGCGTAAATTAGGGAAGACAAACTGAAGATCGCCGAGAAGACCTAGAGGCCATGGGTGCTGTGATCTACATTTTCAGAGACTGGCTCCAGGATTCCACCGCCGTGTCAAAGCCAAGAATTCCCTCCAAGATGACGATGTCCCTATACACTATACGACGCAAAGCGCTCTTAACGCCGCAATAAAAAGGACGTAAAGGTACTATGGACAAAGTTCCAAGACTTCGATGAAATCCTTGGCAGTAGCACCTCAGATCCATGTCAATATCTACAATAATTGCAAGCTGTGGGTCACAGCTCTCATAGGGAAGGAACTATGTATATTTATCGAAGTATTTATTATTTTACACTAGTATTAACAGAGTCTCATTTTTTATATTTATATTTTACTATTCTGTAAACTTCCCTGATTCCTTATCTTTTGTTTATCCTTCATAGTTTGTTCTTGCCTGAAATAAATTGCTGTCTCATCCTGAAGTTTGTCTTCACAGATTTTCCACGTGGCAATATAGTCCGAGGGAATATATACAGCGTTTCATTCTTTTTTGCCAGTTCAGGAAGCACCCAGAAAATTCGTCAGAAGTAATGGCCCTCAAAACGCTCAGCGATTTTTCCTTTATGTCATTAACGGTATCAAATCTATGTCCTTTTAGAACTGACTTCATTCTAGGAAAGAGAAAGAAGTCCTTTGGTGCTAAATCAGGCGAGTACGAGGGATGAGGCATTGTCAACATGCTATTTTTATTTCTACAGGTAAACTCCGTATAATTGATACAATTGTACAACGAATCACAAGTTTTACGAAGGAGCTTCTTTATATATTCTATATATTCTAAATAAAGAAGCTCCTTCGTAAAACTTGTGATTCGTTGTACAAATGCTATTTTTAGTCAAAAAAGCACCCACGGAAAGAGCTCTGTTTGCTGGGGCGTTATCGTGATATTTGGAACAAATTTCGAAAACTTTCTTTCAAGTCCAAGATCCTCGGTCAATATTTTTTGACACGTTCCATATGAAACGCCTTATTAAAGCACCATTTTTTTGGGCCAGTTCTTCATGATTTTCCAAAGGAGGTCTTCCCTGGCGTGCGTCATCTTGGGTTGACTCTCTACCAGATTTGAAACGGGCAAGCCACTTAAACTTTTTTGATTGTGATAAGGCTGCTCCCCAATTTCAACATTTGAAACGTTTCTGACGCCGTTTTTCCTCATTTTTGATAAAACTTTATGCATACCCTTTGTTCACTTTTAATATCCATTGAAAAAAAAAAGCCGCGCCTTTGTTTATTTTTTTAAAAAATGCTTATAAAATTCTTATTATTTGAGATATCAAAAAGATATAAATATTTTCTAGTAGAGAGAGAGAACGAGGTCTCGTGATTATGATGATAATTTTTATTTTTTGAAAACTCTTTCAGAATTTTTTTTGACTAATTCTCCGAACTTTTTTTTATCATACCTTGTATATTATCTTTTATTTGATCTTAATATTTTTCTGTAACACAATTGATTGATTAGAAGAATTAATATAATAGTTTAAATTGTATATTTCCCACTTTCATAGGTATCTCCGTCTTGTTACCCCAAGGAGAATCCTCTGTAAGACCTGTGTGTCTTAATAAAGGCTTTTGTGTGTGTGTGTGTATAATTGTTTAAATTAAAATTGTATATTTCTTTAAGAATGGATTGTTTATTATATACTAACCCCTAGACCAGTGATTCTCAACCTTTTTTTTGTTGCGGCATTATTTTAAAGATTTGAAAATTTGGCGGCACAATTTTAGAATTTCGCGGCACACTTTTGCTAACTTGAATGCAAGAAAATTCAAATTATGTATCAATATTTCTATGCAAAATATAAGTAATATACATCTCTAACATTCAATTTGCTAATTTCGTTATTTTAAAAAGTAAAAAAATGAAAAAGAAAAAAAGAAAAACCAATACAATCGTGAACATAATCATATGACTAAAATTCGGCGGCACACAAAATTACCGCGGCACATTGGTTGAGAATCACTGCCCTAGACTAATAAAATAATTTAAATGTACAATAGAACCTTCCATGTGAGACCATCAAAAAACATGGCTTAACTAGGTATTTCTTAGGGGTGGTCTCTTATCCGAGACTCCGTATTGGTTGAAAGTGTTGGAATATTACAGAGTAACAATGGATATAGATGAGACTGAGTTTGAAAAGGAACTTGCATGTATATAATGTTTTAGTATTGTTTTCATGTAGACATATATACCAAGATTTGTTTCATATAATTACTATTAATAATGGGGGGGTCGGTGGAAGGCTGGTTAAACCGTTTGGTTTTCGACCACTAGGACCCGGGTTCGATTCCCGCATTGGACACTTTTTTTTCTGTTTAAAAAAAAAATGCTCCATTGGCCCCCGATTCTTGCAAAAGTCCAACCCCACCAGCGAGTGCAAGTAACCAAACGGGGCTCTGGCATTTGTAAGTGCAAAGTCGAACTGCTTTTCACATGTGTAGACATGTGGTGCGCTTACAGTAAAAAAGCAGTCGCTAACTACCCATCATGATTATCATGGCCTGTACCACGTGTACTAGGGATAAGCAAAAAAAAAAAAACTATTAATAATAAATAATCTGTAAACTTAAATTGATTACGGATTCATCCTTCTAATTTACTTTAATTAAATAACAGAAAGACTGCTCACGACACGACGACACGCCTGACATGGTTTTTAAACACGAGTCTCTCGTGTGAAAATCAACTATATAACATTAGATTACATTTTTATATGAAGTTCTTCGATTTTCTCTGAAAAAGGTCTTTAGAAAAAACTTAGATGTGCATTTATTATAACCTCCAAGAACTGGTATGAAGACACACGCATTATAATCTTCAATTAATCAGGTTCATTTTATTTTTATATAAACACTTCTTAGATATTTGATTAGACTAAAGGGCATTTATAAATATTCTTTATCTCTCTTAGATGTACATTTAATCGGTATTGGCACCCAAGTTTCCATTGGCCTCTAGCATATATATCGAGATTCAGACAATAACTCTGAAAGATGTGACCTTTATTGAAGATACACGAGATAACTAAAGTATGAACATCCTCTGTCTTCTTTTTAATTAAGCAGAAATCAAAATATAAAACTTCCTTAAGTTTTGTCCATTGATCTAGCTTTAACGCTATTATCAAAGACTGATAATTGGGGAACCTTTAATCACGCCATGATCCTAAGAATCAACATTGGATTAGTGCGAGTAAACCTTGTTTATTTGTTGATATTGAGTATGTTATTTATTGAATATAAAAACATGCGTGTTCTTCAATTGCGGTATTTCTATGGTACCAGCACTGGCTAATAACAAACACATCTAGTAGTAGTAAAAGGGTTGAAAGAAAATAATACTCAAGTTAAATATCATTATAAAAACTTTCTAATTTTATTGAAAAATCTATATACATGTGTTCGCTCAAGGAACCTGGTTATCTCTCTATATACATGTGATGTTTATAAACTCTGCCAGGGATGTGATGCTCCTTGAATACCTATCAATCGTTTTGAAGATGTCAATATTTTTGGAATCATATTTAATATTGAGAGTTTATATTCATATTCGAAAAGGGAATTTCTGTTCCCCTGATAACCATTCTGTTCTGTGTTATAAGGATTTTGATATTGTTTTTATTCATAAATTCAACTCCCAAAATGATACCTGCAGGCAAAACTTCCATTACAGCGAAGGAGATAGGAATTACATGGTTCCCTATCTGGAAAGGGGCTGAATGAATGTAGCCAATGCTCTTAGTCGTACCTATACCTTTTATGGAATGGATAAAACTTGTGTCAATATATGGTATAAGTCCGTATAATACTGCAACCTCCAGTGACATTAGATTTATATCTGAACCCGTATCGAACAGAGCTAATTTAGAAATGTTGTACAGCTTGATATTGATGTGTGGTAGGCAAAAACATCGGACATATAATTCCGAATGATCCGTTTGGGCCTCTTTCTTATTTAATTGTAGTTTCATTTCAAGCTTAATTTTTTGTAAAATGTTCCTGAATATAGATTTGCAAGTCTTACGTTCTTCTTGTACATTAGTTTGTAGATCATCAAACTCTGAGCATCCTCTATCGTTTTCTTCAAGATCTTTGGCGACCTGTGTCCTTGTTAGAAATGGTTGCCCTAAGCCACTCTCTCTGTTCACAATCCACCCATACTTTAAATCAAATTCAAGATTGAGAGCTTTGATTGAGTGTATTCCGATAAGGACATCAACAGAACTACTGTCCACGACCATGAAAGTGCAAGGGATAACTTTTCCACATACTTCCAACCAGGTTAGATGGATTTGTCCAATACATTTTTGAGATTCTAAAAACATCAGTGATGCATTAATTGTTCTATCAATTAGATGAGAAAGGCCAAAGCGTTTTAAGCATTCTTCAGAGATAACATTACAAGTTGTTCCTGTATCTGCAAGGGAAAACGTTTTATTGCCATTAATTTTGCACTCCATGTAAAAGTGAGTTACTTTTTTATATAATTTAGGATATTTTTCTTTGGCTTTCTGGTCGTTTGCAGAGGTGGTTGCATCATTTTGAAAAGTTCTGGTAAGTCTTTCAGTTTTCTTTGATAGAGCAGGATCTTTACTATGCACCTTAGGAGAACTATGCTGTGTCTTATTTAGGCTCAAGGAATCGTTGTCGCTTTCTTCCAAACCATCTGCAGGATTTTTTCTGTCTTTTACACAGCAAGGTAAGATGGAACCTATTGTTTTCTTCAAAGAATTCATTATCAAATTTCGTAGATTAATAGAGTGCCAAAGAATATATTGCCTTAAGTTCACTTTTATTTTTTTTATGAAAATAGCCTTATGTTGAAAAAAAAATTACATTACAAATTGAGGGATACATTTAAAAAAAAGATTAAAATAAATTGAATATCACAGAGATAAATTAATTAAAATAATTAATAAAATACTTTTAAAATATATTTATTACAAAGCGCTAAAAAGAAAAAGGTTTAAATAATGATAGTAGTAACATAAAGGTAACCCAGGCTCCTGGAACGCATCCTTAGATCGCCAACTACCAGGGCTGGGTTAAAAGGTATTAACAAGGTATTTATATAACGACAATTTCCTATTTAGATGGCCGAGATAAACCAATTTAAAAAGGCGTTGTGGCTAAAATGGATTGTCTGAATGGGTATTGTCTTGAGACGACCGCCTTACATGTCTAGTCAGGGAGACACGGACAATCCAATCCTTTATGGAAGTGGCAAACACGAAAGAAGAACAAAATTAATTCCATTGGGTGCTGCATACGATACAGGAGATGTAACATTGGAATTCAATCTCTATGGCTTTTACAAGGCCGAGAGTAGGAAGTAAAACTCGTGTAAACTTATGTTTTTTTTACTTATATGTAAATTTGGGACATCGCCTTTTTTATTTAATTGAGAGAGAGAAGGTATTTTGCACGATATAAACATGATATTTAAAAAAAAACTAGATTTTTCAGAAAAATACTAAATTTTAAATTATTAAAATCTATAAAAAGTGATCCGATTTATGTTCTAAGACATCGAAATAATCCGGAATGACACAGACCGACTGGACAAGGTACTGCCATATTTATCTACAAGGTGTGTCCAATAAATAATGAGACCGGTCAAAAACAAAGAAAAAATGAAATGATATATTTTTTAAAAGTCTATAAAAAAAATAGAAATCTTCAGCTACACTGCAGTATTTCAAATCACGTGATTGCGCGCGCAGTCGATAAATTGCAAGCTTGTAAAAAGAACGCCTTGCATAACAACTTCTAATTTGTAATGGATAGAAAATTCGAACAACGAATTTGTATTAAATTTTGCTGCAAAATTGGGAAATCGGCTTCAGAAACTTTATATTTGTTGAAATTGGCATTTGGAAATGAAAATGTAAATAAGCCCACCACATTTAGATGGTTTTCACGATTTAAAAATGGAATGAAATCGGTGAAAGATGAGAAGCGTATTAGACGTCTAATTCTGCACAGGAACCCTGAAAAGGGGAGCCAAATTTTAAATTTGATAAAAGAAAATCCCCGAATAGTGTTACGGGACATTGAGGAAGAAACAGGGATATCAAAATCATTAGTTGGATCGATAATTAAAGAAGACTTGCAGTTAAAGAAGACACCTTCAAAATTTGTCCCATTAAATGCTCACAATCCAACAAAAGGAGAATCGCGTTGAAATTGCCGAAAAAAAATGCTTGAAATGGTGGAAGAAAACCCTAATTGGAAGGAAAAAGTAATAACTGGAGACGAGACATGGGTTTACGGGTATGACCCGGGAACAAAACGCCAATCCATGGAGTGGAAAGGAAAAGATGAACCAAGAACGAAGAAATCCCGACTTTGCAAGTCAAAAAACAAAGTCTTATTGGTCACGTTCTTTGACATAAAGGGAATTGTGCATTATGAATATCTAGAGCAGTGATTCTCAACCAATGTGCCGCGGTAATTTTGTGTGCCGCGAAATTCTAAAAATGTGCCGCCGAATTTTAGTCATATGATTATGTTCACGTTTGTATTGGTTTTTCTTTTTCATTTTTTTACTTTTTAAAATAACGAAATTAGCAAATTGAATGTTAGAGATGTATATTACTTATATTTTGCATAGAAATATTGATACATAATTTGAATTTTCTTGCATTCAAGTTAGCAAAAGTGTGCCGCGAAATTCTAAAATTGTGCCGCCAAATTTTCAAATCTTTAAAATAATGCCGCAACAAAAAAAAAAAAGGTTGAGAATCACTGATCTAGAGGAAGGTCAAACAATCAATAAGGAGTCTTATTTAAGCATTATGAGACATGTACGTGAATCAATTCGTCTGAAAAGAAGTGAAATGTGGAGTTCCAAAAATTGGATTATTCATCATGATAATGCACCACCACACACCGCTACATATGTACTGACTTATTTGACTAAACACGGCATCCAAATACTTCAACAACCTCCCTATTCCCCAGACCTAGCTCCAAATGATTTTTTTCTCTTTCCAAAACTCAAAATTGCTCTAAAAGGAAGGAGATTTGACACTAGAGAGTCCATCATAGCGGATTCGAAAAAGGTCTTGAAGAACATCCCGAAAGATGCCTTTTCTAAATGTTTTAAATCATGGGAGAAGAGATGGAAATTATGTATAGATGCGGGAGGAGACTATTTTGAAAAATACTAATACTTTTTTTTTAATCATTCTATTTTTTCTTTATTTTTGACCAGTCTCATTATTTATTGGACACACCTTGTACAAGCAATACAGCTATGCACCTGTTCATACCATCACCTTAAGTCTGGAAACAACAAGAGTCGAGTTGAGTTTTTGGAGATAAAAAACAGAGAAAAGAACCTAGTTTTTTTTTAAGGCATTGAAGGTAATAGAACTGAAACGCCGGATGAATCCTGCGTCAAAATAAAAAGATTAATAAAGGACAAGATGCAAATTTCCGACGAGATCGATGTTTCCAAGTGCTGGAGGCTATCCAAAAGGGATAAAGCCCCCATTTTGGTCGATGTTTCCGAACACAGTGAGAGAATAAAGATATTTAAAAAACTCATTCAAACTTAAAGATTTAAATGTCTTCGTGAACAAGGATTATTCCCCTAGCATCAGAGAACAACGCAGAATATTGATTTCTAAACGGAAAGAACTCTTAAAAAGAGGAATCACTGCAAAGCTAAGAGATAACAAACTGATTGTTAATGGCACAGTTTACCAAGCTTCTAATGGTAAAATTACTACCAAGGAGGGTGCTGAACTATAGCAACTGGATAGAAATACACAGAGACTATCAATATATCATCCAATCATGCCGCCAAATAGGAAAACCCGAAATACATGCTCAGTTAATCATCGCCACTCAAATTACCCTACAAATAAGCCTTTAAAAGCCAAAGGTAATCCCTTAAGGATCATATACTGGAATATAAATGGATTTTTTAGAATTACTTCGGTCTTCTCTCTCTTCGATTACTTGAAATTGTTTGATATTTTTGGTGTAACTGAAACCTGGTGCCACTATTTACTTGACCTAGCTGTAGACGATTTTGAGTTTTACCAATCACCAGCTGTTAAACCTTCGAACCGAGGGAGAAGCTCTGGAGGAATCCTTGTAGGAATTAGAAAAGAAATCCAAGGCTAAATCTACAAAGTTGAAATTGAGCCTAAATGGATCTCGGTTATATTTAGACTGATTTCAATAGCAGACTCACCCCTAGTGTGTACAATTTTTGTTTACTTACCCCCAAGCGAAATACAGCTAGAAAATTTGAAAAAAAAAATGTTTTGTTATGTTGAAAATAAAATACAACAAGGATTCGAAATAGTTTTAGGCGGTGATTTAAATATTCGCATTGGCTACTTGGATGCTTTCCACAACTTGTTCAAGATCCCAGCTCTGCTTTCCGCCTACCGTACCTTCAGAGATCCAACCGTATCCCACCTGGCTGAGACTCTTATCGATTTCCTTGATGATAACTCTCTCACTATACTAAACGGAAGATCTATTAGTGATAAAAATGGATGCTATACTTTTATCTCACATCAAAGGTCTTCAGTTTTAGACTTATTCATGGTTTCTCCTGCACTACTGGAAATTGTTCTTGACCTAAGCATCGAAAGTTTGCCTTACTCCGATCATTTACCACTTCTTCTAAAACTAAACGGATCAGACAATACAAAAGCGAAGGGCCTACCTTTAGAGTATATTCCTGTAAAAAGATTTACCTGGTCAATAAATAAAGCTTCGACATATGAACTTTGTCTCGAAGACCTAAATGCTCTCCAACTACCGGAAGACGCCTCAATAGATCTATGTGCTGACACTCTTACTAGCAGGATTCAAACATCAATGATGAGAGCAGGAATGCTAACAAAGGGAAAAGCGGATAATTCGCGGTCTAAGCCATGGTTTGGCGGGGAATGTTATACAGCAAAAAAATATATGAAAAAAAATCTTAAGTTATATTTGACTCTCAATACTCCTATTTATAAAGATTTGTTTATTACGAGTAAACGCCAATATCTATCATTGCCCAAATACAAAAAGAACAAATACTCTGATTCTGTTCAAGCTGCCCTTAGCAATATGTTAGGGACGTCCTTTAAGAAACGGAATAGCACAAAAGGAAATATTGACATCTCAGAGTGGGAATCCTTCTACCAGGGTTTATTGTCGCCTCCTCAAAGAATTGTGGCTGATGTACCTACTCTGCTAATTCCTATTGACCCCGAGCTGGACGCCGAAATTTCACTTATGGAAATTGCGAGGGAAATCGTTAGCTTAAAAAACAATAAAGCAGCAGGTTACGATAGTATACCAAATGAAGCTATCAAAGCCCTACCTGAGAATAGTTTAATCCTTTTATCTAACTTATTCAATAAAATATTAACTTAATCCCAAGTTCCTTCACAGTGGTCAAAAACCATCATCCAACCAATATTCAAAAATGGTGATCCAAATACACCATCAAATTATAGGAGCATTGCCCTTATAAGCAACTTGTCAAAACTTTTTACATCCATATTAAAAAATAGACTAAGTATTTTGATTGAAAATAGCAAACTCATAGCGGAAAACCAGGCAGAATTCAGAAGGGGCTACTCGTGCCAAGACCATATCTTCACGCTTACGTCCCTAATCCAAATGACATTAAACCGCAAAAGAAGGAAACTTTACGCATTCTTTGTTGATCTTAAAAAAGCGTTTGATACAGTTCCACATCTACTATTATGGAGAAAGCTTGCGTTTGTTGGTTTAAGTGGGCGATTTATCAAACTCATACAGAACTACTATGCTCAAATGATGGCAGCGGTCAGATGGAACGGCTCTTTTACAGAATTTATCAAAATACAATCAGGTGTTCTTCAGGGTGAACTTCTTTCACCGTATTTATTTATTATTTACGCTGGATGATTCTGACCTGCCAGGTTTATACTTACCGGGCCATGGAACTATACACCTCCTCCTGTTCGCGGATGATATAGTCCTCTTTGGTGAATCCAAGATACATCTTCAAATAAAGATTAATTTAATAAAAAGATATTTTGAGGAAAATGATTTAACTCTAACCCAATCCAAGTCTAAAATCGTAGTGTTTCGAAATGGAGGCCGCTTGGCCAGATCTGACGTTTGGTTTTGGGGCCAACAACCCTTGACAGTATCCTCAAAATATACGTATCTTGGCTACCCCTTAACAACCAAGAATCCAACTGCTTACGTGGCGCAGCACTTTAAAAGCAAAGCATTGGTTGCTACAAACGCAGTATGGAGAATACTATCTAAGTCAAGAACCAAATCGTTCGGAGCAGTGATGAAACTACTTGACTCCATAGTTTTATCCACGTTGTTATACTCGGCCCTACTGTGGGCGACGAATCAGATAGGAGTTGTAAACCAGATTCAGGATATTTTCCTACGGCGATTTCTTGACCTTCTCAAATTTACTCCAGGCTATATCTAAAGAACAGAAACCGGAAGGATGTCCCTTGAATTAAACATTACGAAATTGATTCTAAAGTTCTGGATACGGATTTTAAAAATGAACAGGACAAGATTACCTTATGTTTGCTTGTCCCAGCTCTGGAAAGTTTCAATTGTGGGAAAAGCGGGAAACAACTTTATTTATAACCTGAATAACATCATTGGCTCTAGGGGTTTTCCTTTCCTCTTAAGAACTGTGAAGATTATATGGTTGTGCGAGAAGAAATGCCTATAATAGTTCAAACCACAGTGGACCAGCTACTCCAATTTGACCGAGCTAAGATACAAAACTCAACTCATTTTATTCACTACCAATCTCTAAGTAGCTCCTTTATGACGGAGGACTACTTACTATCAAACCTCCCTTTGATAATTAAACGATTTATAGCCCGTCAAAGGATTCTATGGCTATTTTCCCCGAGGATATCACGGGATTTTGGAACAGCGACCCTTCAAAATACTACTTCTGCAATGCCGTCATCCAAGACAATTTAGTCCATTATCTATTCAATTGCCCATTTCTACAGGAAAAGAGACTGTAAATTCACGAAATTTCGGGGCTAACTCACTATAAGGAACAACATGTATGTCATAATTTGCCTAATGCCCAAAATGTATAATTTATTTTCGCCATAATTAGAATGTTAAATTGTAAATACAAATTCATCCATGTATAAATCTGTACAAAATAAATCTGAGAGCCAGCGCGCGCGGGCGAAGGCCACGCCTCCTTATAGCCGCACTCTGCGCAAATACGAGCGCAATTATACCATCACCGAATTAGAGTGTCTGGTCATAATTGAAACAGTAGATCGTTTCAAAGTCTATCTGGCGGGAAATTGTTTTACTATTTTCACCGATCATTGCGCCTTACAGTGGCTGAAAAATATCAAAAATCCGACAGGAAGACTCTTTCGATGGAGTTTGAGATTGTCAGTCTACGACTATCAGGTGAAGTTCATCAGCGACGGGTCGCTGACCCACAGATATTGGAGTTGCCGAGCCGTGCGACCCCTGCTCCGGGAGGTGTTCGCCTCCTGCGAAGAGCCCCTGGATCTGCAGGCCTGGCTGTTTGGCGTCGGCCTCCATCCCGAGGCAATGAAATTAACCAGCGTGGCGAAGGCTACCTTCTACAAGTACCATCTTGGTCTTGAGGTGGGTAACGCCAGCTATCTTATCGACCTGCCTACTCTGTGGGAAAGAACTCTTGCAGTCCATCGGTGGCGGAGTCTTTCCCGCGGTGGACCCCACCAATGAAGACTGTATATATTTTATATATATGTATATTTATCAATTATTTTATATATCTATTTATTCCTATATTTATCATTATATAATCATATTTATATTTATTCTGTATTCAATCTTATATCATCTTATATGGAATTTGAAATAAAGTAGTTTCAATCTCTCTGGCGTACGCCGATGACATTCTCCTGCTGATCCGCGAGGATTGGCAGTTTGAGAGAGTCAAGACCATCTTTGACGAATTCCGGCGTGCGTCGGGAGTCAGCGTCAACTTCCCGAAAAGTAAAGGACTGTGGTGCGGCGCCTGGAGGGACCGTGCCGACTCTCCGCTGGGCATCTCGTGGTCCGCATCCTCCATCACGGTACTGGGCTGCGAAATAACATCAGGCCATGGAACCTCGGTCCAGGAAAATCACCTGCTGGGCATCTTGGAGAGGTCGATCTCCAGATGGTCCCCATTTGTCCGCGGCTTCTCCCTGGTGGGGCGGGCGAGAGCGGCCAACTCGCTAGTACTGGCGGCGGTGCTCCACCATCTGCACGGCTACCTGCCCGGTGATGCCACTATCGCCAAACTGCAGGCCAGGCTGACGCGGTTCGTCTGGGGATCCTGCCATCGCGCCGCCTGGCTCCCGGGAGGTCTACTGGCACGTCCTGTGTCCGTCGGTGGCGTAGGACTGCTCGACATCAGGACCCAACTCCAGCTCGCCTGCTTCAAGGGGGTCCAGGCTGCATCCAGAAATGGAGGCAAGAACGCCTACTCCTGGCTGGTGGAGTCTGGAGCCTGGATGACCCCCTTGTCCTCGGGTTCCTGGTTGCTGCCTCGCCGCCGCCGGCTGCTGGATCTATGGGGGCAGGCCTCCTCCATCCTGGGCCTGAACCATCGGGTGTTGCCTGCTCCCACTCTACTGAACCTGCCTCTCGTCGGTGCCTGCAGGTTCCTGGCGACGCCATCGCTTCGGGCTCCCTCTAGATGGAGAGGAGTTCGCGTCCGCGACCTGGCAGGCCCTGCTCCGCCGCCCATCGCCAGGCTTACAAGAAGCGCCTGCGAAGATGCAGCTGCTCTTGGGGCATTTTGCCAACGCCTGGTGGCGGACAACGCGACGAGCGTCTACAGGGAGCGGACCTTGGAGGAAGCCGTGGTGCTGCGCGGGACGGCCACGCCCTTCTTGCGCATCAGCACACGCACTGCGCGTCGCATGTTGGAGCGTCCCCGCCTGGCCGCCGTTCCCATCTCGCGGTATCTCCGACGCTGGGCGCCTGTCGTCGACGTGCCCTCCACCAGCCTGGCGTTCTCATCTCTCCGTCGCTGCTCCTTCGGGGGCCATGCAGCGGACATCGCTCTGCGGCTAGCCCTGCACGCCCTGCCTCATCCGGGGCACCCGGCGTCGAGCCAGCCCGTCTGCATCGCCTGCGGCTCCAGCGACCTGTCGCTGGCTCATCGCTACTGGTCCTGCAGCGCCGTCCGCCCTCTCATCCGAGAGGTGTTCTCCATCATCGGGCGGCCGCCGGACCTGCAATCCTGGATCTTCGCGGTGAACCTCGAGAACCACGCCATCACCATCTCCTCAGCGGCAAAGCATGCCATCTACGTCTTCTTCGTAGATCGCGAGATGCGTGGTATCTCTGGGGACCCATTGGCGATCTTCCATCAAACTCTGCAGCGGTGGCAGAGGCGCCATGTACATAGTTGTATTTTTTAATCATTTTTAAAATCATTTTTTTTTATTATAACCATCATCCTCATTATAAATTTCTCACTTTCTTATAATTAGTGCGGACTGTGCACTTTACATGTATTGACAGGATGTCAATAAAAATATGTCAATTGTCAATTGTCTCTCTCTCTCTCTCTCTTGGCGTTTTCATCTCTCCGTCGCTGCTCTTTCGGGGGCCATGTAGCGGACATCACTCTGCGGCTGGCCCTGCACGCACTGCCTCTTCCGGGGCACCCGGCGTCAAGCCAGCCTGTCTGCATCGCCTGCGGCTCCAGCGACCTGTCGCTGGACCACCGCTACTGGTCCTATAGCGCCGTCCGCCCTCTCATCCGAGAGGCGTTCTCCATCATCGTTCGGCCCCCGGATCTTCAGTCCTGGATCTTCGCGGTGGAACTCGAGGACCACGCCATCACCATCTCCTCAGCGGCGAAGCACGCGATCTACGTTTTTTTCGTAGATCGCGAAATGCGTGGTATCGCTGGAGACCCGTTAGCGATCTTCCATCAAACTCTGCAGCGGTGGTACCATGTACATATTCATTGTATATAGCTGCAAATATTTTATTGTATTTTTTATTTTCCTTCTTTTTTTATTACTTTTTCATATCTACTTAAATAGTGCGGACTGTGCACTTTTGTCTATATTTTGACGGGATGTCAATAAAACTATGTTATTTGTCATTTTGTCCCTCTGTAGGGGCGGCTGCAGGCGTGTTACAATATATTTATAATTCAAGAATTAATTACTAAATCACATTAAATTCAGCTAGTAATTTTATTATTGTTTTTATACGAAACAAGCGTGTTCTTTGTCTATAACAATAACATGATAATTGATGATGATAATATTTTTAGAATTAAGCTGTTGTTTTTTATTTTGGTATTTACAATTATTGATTTAAAATAATGAGAAATAAAATTATACGAAATAAAATAATATGATTTAAAATTATAAGAAATAAAATGGTATGATTCCCTACACCTCTCTCTCTTGATGTAATCTGGTTTACTGGAGTATACTAAAGTAACCAACTATCCAGTTGGTCTTCAGACTTAATGTGGCAGCAGACATCTAGTTTATCAGATGTCGCCAGGCTGATTTGTACTTGAGAATGTTCTGCAGATCTTCATTGGTAAATATGTTTATTCCTAGAAGGATGGCTGTTCGTAATATATGAAGGTGGTAGGCGGGGCATCTAAAGGTAAGGTGGTAAACAGTTTGGTTTTTCTGATGGAAATTTGGGCAGGTAGGGTCGTCTTTTGATATTTTTTGCAGCATCTTGACAAAGCCGTGACCTGTGAGGATTGTAGAGGCAGTATCACAACATTTTATTTGGGTAGGATCTCAATAAGAGTGTTTGGGGATGCAGCTATTCTCCTGTGATTTCTTGTGGAGTAATCTGTGGCATAGAGTTCCTTCCAAAGATGGAGGGAGTGCTGTACACTATGGATTAGAAAAAAACTTTTAAATAGGGAAGAATAATATATCTACAGGTTGGAATGAGCTGCTGCCTTGGAAAATTGATTCGCTTGCTCATTGCCTTCTATGCTGCTATGGCCTATAACCCAGCAGAGCTGCACACTTAGATAGTTCAGATTGTGAACTATTTTGCTATAAGTGAGGTTTTCTGGAGTTTTAGGTTACAAATGGCGTGGAGGACTGCAAGGCAATCAGAATCAATTGCTATTGATTGTATCAGCATGAGCTGGATATCTCAGGTTGCATAGAGAATAGCAAGTAATTCTGCTTGAAAAAAGGTGCAATGATCAAGGAAATTTATTTATATTGGGGTGTTGGATTTTCCCATTCCTTGAACCAATAATGAAATTGGCTGAAATCCAATTGCTACCCGCAACTACTGGTGCCATCAGCACCTCTACAGTAATGGAGGACACAATCCAACAGCAGCCTGGCATAGGCAAGCCATCGATGAACTGGGCCGTTTTCGTCGATCAAAAGAATCCGCTCCCTGTGGAGGAGAACAACCAAGGTGGAGCTCAGGAAGAGGAGACCGTTTGACATCGAGGCGGAGTGCCAGGAAGCCAAGACTAACTTCTCTACAGCCAGGAGAATAAATAGTGGGGATCCCCCTTGAGGTCACAAGGTCAACCACGTGCGCGCATGGTGCGTCGCCTGCAGCGGGCGCCGTTGTGACATCTGACTCGCCTGTAAATATGGCCAAAACTCAGCTGAAATTATTTAATCGAGTGAAGCCGACGAGAACGGCTTTATTAAACGTAAACGCAAGAGGAAGAGAGGCGGTTGTTCCACCCCTGACTCCCGCCTACTTCGAGCGACTGCCATGGCAAACAGAACTGTTCTTCTAACAGAACCTCGCGAAACTCTGGAGTCAGACCTCGTCAGCCAGCAGGACCCAACCTCTGCAGATCAAGGCGACGAGACAACGGGTTGCCGATACCAGGGCAATACAACAATCGAGTTCAATCGATAACTGCGTCTATGCGAAATTTTTCCCGGACTTCACCTAACGGCAGTACTTTCAAGTGCTGGACTAGCTGTTTGGGAGTAGAGAGGCCATACAATAGCTGGCCAAGATGAACAGCCACGTCCTTGTCGGCCTGTCAACCACTACCCTCGCGAAGCGCCTGATATACGAAGGCCTGACAATCAAGGAAACTCTCGTCAAAGCATCCCCATACAAGAAGAGAGCTAAGAAGATAATAATCAGCAGCCTACCCTTCTGTGTCCATGACAGCTACTTTATCGCGGCCCTGCGACATTATGGGCAGGGAACGTCCAGCGCCCCCATATACATCACCCTCGGGGGATGCACAGTCATGGATAACAGGCGGAAGACTTTCATACTGAACAATTGCCTGAAGATCCATTGGAAGCCGGATCGACGCGAGTCGTCTTGATCGAGTCCTTCTACGTTCTAGCCTTTATGACCACATGACCCATTACTGAAAAAATTACAAGCTGTTAGACCACCGTGCTGTGATTCTTAATTTAGAAAAACCACCTCTTCTACGTCCATCCTGCATCGTTACCATGCATCGCTCGAGAATCGTTATTGCCAAAATGGCAATGATCTTAATGATACCTCTACTACGGCTATCACGGACTTGTCCAACAGGAGACTCTGGAGAAATTGTACTTCTACCAAATCAAATTTAGTCTCACAGATTAAGTGGTTTGATGTCCCTTGCGTCGCTGTAGATGATTGCATCACCCATGCAAGCTGGTTCCTGCAAGCAAGGCTTCAAGCTGCGTCAATGGACGCAGAATACCCATCACTACCAGATCTTAGCCGAGTTGTGCATCGCTCGGGACTAAACAACATCTACGACGAGAATGGGCGTCAGATGGAAGGTCAGACGCGCGTCGCAAGATCTTCACAAGCTTCGGGGAACGTTTCTCTCGCCTATCTTGCGACCCTTACATTGCCGCGGAGTTCTTGCGTGAGGTAACGACCCCCATCACCCTAGAAAACAGTGATTTCCCATACAGGCATGGGATTTCTTCGGGGAAGATTATTACGGTCATCCGCCGCTCGAGAGAGCACCTGGATGGGATGAAATACCCTGCGTACTAATGATGGCCTTCGATGAGTTCTTCGTTTGTGCGCTCCAGCGAATCTTCAAGGCGTCGCGGATTTGCGGGGCGTTACCTTTTTCATCACGACGGAACTCCATTTGTCTTATACCCAAGTCGCACGGTAGTTCGGGCTTCAACTGCTACAGACCCATCTCCATTCCAAAGACAGACTATCGGATCCTCAGCAGCGTTATCCTCGGCCTCTTCGACCTCATCTTCCTCGCCTAGTGCCGTAGTGTCAGACTTATGCTTTTAGGAACGGCGTCACTTTTGCTGCCTCTGGCCCTCATCGGATGCTTCCTCGTACTCTATGCCGGGACAGACTTTACAGTCAGAGTAAACAAGCACTACACACGACCTTTTCACTTGCTGAATGGAGTCAATCAGGACTGCGCCGCCTTGTTCAGCTTTGCGACAGGCTCACTCCTGCGTCGTCTAAAGCAGATACTCAGCAAACGTAACGTCCTGGCCGACGGCATCAACCTATTCATCCAGGTTGATAAACAATTCCAACTCGTCAAAGACGTTTTCGACGAATTCCGACATGCGTAGGGAATGCAAGTGAATTACAACAAGAGCAAAGGTCTTTGGTGTGGTGCTTGGAGAAACCGAGTCGATACCCCTCTGGACATCTGGTGGTCAACAGCGCTATTGAAGGTGCTGGGCTGTCTAGTAACTACAGGACAAGGAAGATCAGTACAGGAGAACCATCTCGTGGAGCTGATGGAAACAGCTGCTGCAAGATGTTCTTCCTTTTTCCGCAGCCTCTCTCGTTAGGCAGGCGAGATCTGCAAACTTCTTGGTGCTCTCCTCTTCACGGATACCTGCTTACCGACTCTGCCATCTCTAAGCTCCAAGCCTGACTGGTGCGTTTCGCCTGAAAGCCTAAGCGCACCACCTGGCTGCCTCCCTGCACGTCCTGTCTCCATGGGTGGCTTCGGCCTTCCTGACGTCGGCACCAAGCTGAGACTGGCGTGTAGGAAAGGTGTTCAAGCTGCGCTTCGTGAAAGTTCAAAGCCTACTCTTGACTTACCGAGAGTTGGGCCTGGTTAACCACCTTACATCTGAGACATGGCTTCAACCTCGACCTCGCAAACTCCTGAAGATATGGGAAGAAGTTTCTGACTTCATAGCGCTGGACCACCAGATAGTACCAACACACCAGCTGAGGGACCTCGCCATCATCAGAGGATGCGGATTCCTCCGGCCATCTGACCTCCTAGCCTATGCACGGTGGATATGAGCCCGTATTGGTGACATCAATGGCTCATGTGCGAGCGGTTCAGGGTACCCATTTTTTTTATTTTAATGGCATATTGCAAAATCCTCAACGTCCCCGTTACCGGAATTTTGAGAAAACTCCAAGACATCAAGTTGGTCAAACAGGTCACCCAAGTGTATTACATCTCGCTTTCGCATTTTTTTAATGTAATACTCCTCATACCAGTAGCTAACCTCCATGTTGCCTTGGCATCGAACGGCCCAACCACCTCACCGTCGCCAAGAAACAAGCCCAACAACGCTCTCATACCTGTGGGGGAAAAGAGTTTTCGACTAACAACATTAAAATCCCCTAGAGAGAGACAGTGTGTAAACGTAACATTATCCATTACACACAGGTAATTTCGCAACTTATATTTCACAGGATACAAACATTTATATGATATTATACAAGTATATATACTACTGTATAAGATCCTTGAATGTGATGCTTTGGTGAAGCTCTGATTCTTTGTGAATAATCAATCCACTCCACGACCGCCTTACATCATTTCTCAACTCATCAAATTATTCACCATATATATAAATATTTTTAAATCTCCCCAGGCAAAGAAACCATATACGATACTATCAAGTTTCTTAAGAAACTTAAACCTGGAGGCCTTGTGTTTTCAACTTAATATTGATGCAAGGTATTATTTTATTGAACACGTTATGTTGGCAATACAAATACTTGGTCACAGAGCTCTTCACACATAAATGGGCGCAAAAGATGTGCAATATGTGAATTGAAAATATTTATTAAAATTATACAAAAAATATATGTAAAAAAATTATAAAGGCTTAAGAGGCTAAAGATTTGTTCTGAACTGTATGATAATAATAATGTATGTTAGTGCAATCCCTCCCAGGCTGAACAATGTCGACAAGTTGAGGGGAATGAAGTTTCCAGCAGAAAAATTGAGAACTTGAGAGCTTAAAGAATTTTGTAGAATGGCGAAGTATTTGAAGTTGCCCGAGATCAAATTATTGTCTTGAAGGATATTATCAAAAAATAGAATTGTATTATTTTTTATAACTTCACCTTGGAAACAAATCACGATTAATTGCATTGAATTTATCATCATTGTTAATAAAAATTTCAGCAGTGATCCATAATTATTTTCTTTGAAATTCATTATCATTACAAAATCCGATAAAACTATAAAAAATATTAATATTAATAAGGGCAAAGAGTATAGATTTCGTATTTGATCAGCAAGAATCTTCACCTCCATAAATTCCTTTGTAATCTTATTTAAATGTATGCCATGCTCTTTTATCAACTTGATCTTCTTCTTTAAAATGGCATTAAACCTTATAAGCAAAAGTGAATAAGCATATAGATAAACTCTTATTAAGAAAAATTCTATGAATTGAGAAAATGCGAATGAATTCATTTTTACATTAAATGAAAACACAAACAAAAGTGTTATAAAAATCGTTAAAAAATTATTTGAAATAAATATGAAATGAAAATAAATATTACTTACAGAATTGCAACTTAAATGATTTTCAATTAACTTGAATATTTGGAAAAGTTTGTTTAGGTTAAAATAAAAATAGAAATGAACGCTGACATAACTCAAACTACTTAATAAATTATAAACATGTTCTAATTCGTTTAAAGAAT
The DNA here is from genome assembly GCA_030710605.1 of Cordylochernes scorpioides. NCBI lineage: Eukaryota > Metazoa > Arthropoda > Arachnida > Pseudoscorpiones > Chernetidae > Cordylochernes > Cordylochernes scorpioides. Next base: position 101,575,911 of record CP092867.1, read on the forward strand.
TAAATGTTAGATATATTATTTTAAATATAAATAGAATAAGTGAGTTTATAATAATTCGGAATTTGGCGTATGAAGTCTTTTCTTTCAAGCTGATATTGCCAAATACAAACAAATATATTTTAAAATATGATGGGATTGTTTTAAAATCTTTAAACATTTGTAAAATATTTTCTCCTTATATAGGATAAATGGTGTACAGCTTCAAATTCTTCCTTGCAAGCGGCTTGCTAAACAAAGGCCTCGTTTGTTGTACCATCACTGTCATGGCAACGTTAACTTAAATATGAGGCCTATTTATTGTAATTGAATTTTGACGTTTCACCACACCAATATCTAGCTTGTTTAGCCAACCCCTCTTCCTAATAGCTTTTACTAACCGCAATAAGATCGTGCATAAATGGTGAGAGAACAAAATAGTTACTTAATTTGCTAGAGAGACAGCATAAGGGTGCTGTGTCTAATATAAAATACTATTATATCATATGTAATATCACATGCAACGAAAAGTTGCTAGTGACTTACCCCATCTATCGGAATAAATATCAACTAATCATCGATTATTCCAGAATTGGACAAATACCCTTTCTTGATTAATCAAGAAAAGCTAACCACATACGCATTTCGGGCTCTTGGCCTTCACAACTTCGTACAAGCTGTACCTCAAAAACTAAAAAAGCTGGTCTTTGAGGAATCCAGAAAAACCAGGAAACAGGAATTTGGGCCGGAAGGGGCTCTTGTTTCAAAATCACTTTTTTAGGTGCCACTTAAAAAGAGCAATCTAGTTTACGATAATTGCAACAATGAATAATATGTGAAGGTTATTCACATATTAAACAAAATGTTAACGCGGGATTCGATCCCGGTTCATGACTGTTGGGAATCGAGGGTGTTATCCTCTTTGCGGAAGGGCGTGAAAACTCCAAACTATGTGAAAAATAGAAAAGTGAATTTGTACTTGGATCATACTATTTCTGTGTGTGACCTCGAAAGATAGTGATTTATAAGTTCCATTTTTGAAAACTATTCTCAAACATTCTTTATTTTGACAAACTTTGCTTTTGTTACCAAAATCGTTTTGTTTGTAGTTTTTGTTATTTAATTAAAGTAAGTTAGAAGGATGACTCCATAACCAATTTGACTCTGCATATTATTTATAGCAATTATACAAAACAAATCTTGGTATATACGTCTACATGAAAACAACAAAAATATTATATACATACAAGTTCCTTTTCAAACTCAGTCTCATCTATAGCCATTGTTACTCTGTAATATTCCAACAGTTCTAACTTGGCTTAGCCATTTAATTAGATCGATGATATATTGTTCTTTTTTTAAATCAAACGTCTCGATCCCGTTAGTTGTGGATAACCAATATAATTAAACGATTAAAAAGGTTTCCAGAGATGAGTTTATTTTATTTAAACCTGTCTCACACACACAAGCTTTGGGACTGCCTTTGCATATTGCAAATATACTAATTAAATAGTAATACATTTTAACAAAAAAAAAACAATATTCAAAAATGTCTTAATGTTTATAGATTTGTAATAGTTTGGTATCAGGCGACGTTTTATTTGTTGTATATGTACTCCTGTACAAGGTCAGAGATGTCTGAAAGCTTGAGATGGTTTTAATAAAATAAAAAGAAACTTATTTCGGGAAACCTTTTTTAATTATTTAATAAATGTCTCCAGGAGATTTAAATCAATTTATAGCCAATATAATAATTGGACCAACGAGCTGGTCAAAGGGGAAGGCGAATATTTTAGGCCCTCGAGGGGAAGGAATAGCTCCCCCTGTCATGATCCAATATTGATTTTTCCCATTGATTGGCGTTCTCACGCCCTTCCAGCCTAAATACCTGTTTAATGGTTTTTCAAGATGCCCCAAAGACCACCTTTTTTGGTCGTTGAGTTACAGCTTGCACCACGCTGACAAGGGCCCCCGTGGTAGTTAGCTTTTCTTGATTAATCAAGAAACGATATTTAGCCAAATTTGGAATAATTGAAAATCAACGATTAGTTGATATTTATTCCGATAGATGGCGCAAGCCATCAGCAACTTTTAGTTGCACGATCAGGAAATGCCTTTTTTTTTTTCAATCTTGCTATAGTTGGTTATCATGGAATCATTGGGACAATTAATTACTTTTGTTTGGATTCCCTTATGGGCAAACTTTATTTCAACTTATAAAATAAAAGGATTTAAAAGCGCGAATGTTTCTTTTATACATAAAACGAACTTCTACTGTCCTTACTGCGATGAAAAAATATATTGGGAGGGCTTGGCTCAATATATTTTTTCATCACAGTAAGGCCAGTAGAAGTTCGTTTTATGTATAAAAGAAACATTCGTGCTTTTAAATCCTTTTATTTTATATGTATAGATGGCGCGTTATTGCTTTGTGTTAATTTATTTCAACATGCCACAACTTTCTGACATTTCTTTTTCTCACTCTCTGAGAACTATTTTCTTTTATTGTAGAAGATATACTGATGTGTGACCTCAGATAAAAAAGTTAAAGAACAAATTACCCAATGGATTCTGGTCTTTTCTTTACAAGGTGAGTGATTTTCTCCTCGATTCACACCTCCCACTATCCTCACTAGGGCTCCACCCATAGACCATTTTAAGCCATTTTTCACAATGGATGTCATTGAGAATATTGTGAAACAGACTAAGATATATACTCAGCTGGTCATTGATACTAAAATGGACAATGAGCCCAATATCTTGGTATAGATAATAGACAATAGTTGGGAAAACCAATAAAGTGAAAACAGTTCAAATTCCACTAATGGTTCAAGAGTAAAATCGAAGCATGTTGATCTGTAAGACCAAAGACATATATTTGTTTTTCTATCCTTGTTTATACAACTGATAACAGCACTGATAATTTAACTTTTTTCCTCATTCAGTACTTTTGTCTGAAGCTGGTAACAATGTAATCAAATCACAATCGGTAACAACTGAAACATCACCTACAGTTTATCCATCTGGATTTGATCTTGCTACATTTTGCAACTAGCGGACCATCTGGTGACGAATGGTTAAAACTCAAGGACTTTCAATATCTCATAAAAATCTATTAAGCACAATACTATATAAATAATGAATTTTAAATGGTGTCTAGATGTAAGGGCGATATCAAAGATTTGAGAGATCCTGTAGTGACTCAGTTATGGTAAAACCTCCACATTCAACAAACCTGAATATATTACTAACTCACCTAAATATACTAATATATGACGTATGTATTCCCAATGTGAATCTCATAAGAGAATGCAATAATCACAGATAGTTGTTCATCTATGAATGTGAGTCCAACGACCTGTAGCTGGCCCAGGGAAACTGGAATTGCTGCTGTGCCATCTCTGAAGCATTCACCATCATACAGCAGCCTCCTGGATCTTCAGGCCTAGCCTGGATGATGACACCCTGGCCATCCTGGAGTCTACCAAGATATACATCTATAAGTACTTCTTTGGTGTAGAACTGAGGAGTGTTCAAGAAGACCTTGTATGGAGAACTCTCTCAAGGTTGAGAAACCTCCCTTGCTGAAGAAATTTGTACATATACAACTGTATAAATTTATCTATATTATATTTACCCCTTTACTATATACAGTAGACTCTCCTATAACGCGAGTTTTTACAACGCGATTTCGTACAACGCGATAAAAAAATTGCGACAAATTTATTTATACACGCGAATTTTCATATAACGCGTTATAAAATAAAATGCAGAAATTTCCATATTGACAACTGTACAATATTTAATTTTTATGCACACGCGTTTTTCATTTTTTTTTTTGTTTTTGAACGAAGTAGTGTTGTATACTTTGTCAATTTAATTGCACATGTATTTCTGTAAGTAACATTTTTTAAAGTGTTAAATTGAGTTTTAAAGCTTAAAATAATATTTTTAACGCATATAAGGTATTAAATTAGAATTTACATGTAAATATTTTTCAAATATAAAAAATTACGAAACTTGCTCCCCAGGCATGATGAATAAAGTTGGAAAAAAAAAGAAAAATTGAAAAGGAGATATACTGTATCATGTAAAAATGTATTGTATAAAATGATGTATATAGGAAAAAAATTATATACTAAAACAAAACTAAATGTTATATTATTTTATATGCAAATGTATATTAAAAAAACAAATTACGTAGTGAATAAACTTCAATACATTTTTACATGATATTTGTCACTAACAATTTACCCTAACAACATTCGCGTTATACAAGTTTTATTTCGTACAACGCGAATTCCTATAACGCGATTTCATACAACACGGAGCACATTAATCGCGTTATAGGAGAGTTTACTGTATTACCATTTATTTTATCTTTTTTTTTTTTCTGTAACAATTGATTAAAAGAGTCAATAAAATTGTTTAGATTGTCTATGATTTTATTATTTAATCGGCTATCTATGCCGACTGGTCACATGATGTTGGGAATTGACTGATGATGGTCGACAGGTGATAATTAACCAGAAGGTATTTATTTCCAAGGAGCAATCTTGTAACAACACACTGCCTCTGAGGATAAGTTTCTACCATCTTGGAGGCCAAGTTCATTCATGAACAGGCAAGATGTTGGTACAAATCTTCCATGGTCAACCATTCTCAGCATACCAATACTTCTTGTTCGACTTCCCACAGCTTTCTTTTTCAGGATTAATGCTGTCAAGGGGAAATTGATCTAGAAATGTCTTCTGTCAAAATGGGCAGTTTGTAGGTCCTTTTATAGATATCATTATCCTTGGAACAAAATTTCCATTGATGTTCCAACCAAAGACACTAACCACTTTGCAAATTTCTGAAGATTTCTTGAATCCCTTGTAGATGATCTCATGGAATAAATGCTCACTCTGGGCTGATGAGGGCCATTAGACTGAAACCATTCAAGTGGACATTCTGAATTTGGTTAGAATCCTTTGATCACAGTCAGAATAACTTGGAGAACTTGTTGATTCTGAATATTTACCAACACTGGTGCTCTGATAGATTTCAGAGATGGCACAATTTCAAGTCAATTTTAACACAGAGTTTTAAAGGATGAAGGCCTTACTTTATAAAATGTGTGATAAATAATTTGCCAGAGAATGAGACTGGATCATGTAAAATCTTCATATTATTGAATTAATTTTATATTGGGTTATATAGATAAAACATATTTCAACAAAGAAAATCCCACACATATGTACAGAATTTATGTACAAAGTTTACATATAAGCTTGTGTATGTATCAAAATAGTTTCTAACTCTTCCGTATGAACTGTATCAACATAAGGAAAATTACATCTGATCTTGAAACTAAAAGTTGCTGATGTCTTGTGCCATCTATCATAATAAATATCAACTATTTGTTTATTTTTAAATATTCCAGAATTGGCCAAATACCCATTCTTGATTAATCAAGAAAAGCTAACCATGTACATGTTTGGGGCTGTTGGGCCCTCTTCAGCCTGTTGCAAGCTGTACCTCAACGACCAAAAAAACTGGTCATTCAAGGCATCCTGAAAAATCATAAAACAGATTGTAAAGGACAAAAGTCTGTGAGATGACCTGTTTTATGATTTTTTCAGGATGCCTGAATGACCAAATTTTTTGGTCATTGAGGTACAGCTTGCACCACACTAATGAGGGCCAACAGCCCCAAACACATACATGATTAGCTTTTCCTGATTAATCAAGAATAGGTATTTGTACAAATCTGGAATAATTTAAAATCAACGAATAGTAGATTATAGTCTGAAAGATGGCACAAGCCATCAGCAACTTTTAGTTGAACAATCAGGAGATGCCTTTTTCCTAATTTATTCACCTGATCCCAGTAAACTTTTTTTACTATTTTTATCTAAATTGGGTTATAGGCTATAGGAAAATAGCCATAAAATATTTCATTAAGAGATAATGATTTTTAGATAAATGATTAGCTTTTTCTTTATATTCTAAATTTGTTTGCTTTCTTCCCATTGAATTTATATTCCTTTAGATTAAAATGATGTTTTTATTTTTCCTTTGTTCACAAATGTGTTTATACAATTTTATACATCACTAGAAGTTAGTCATGGAACATTCTGAAAAAAAAAAAGTCCCAATATTATCATTTCACGATAAAGCACAATTTGGATTATAGATCATAATACAAGAAAATAAGACCTAATCTAAATAAATAAATATCCAAATAACACACTAATAAATTATTTGGATTAGGTTTTATTTTCTTGTATTATCAATTCACATTATTAATTGAACTGTATTACAAAATTTTTTTCCAAAATTATATAATTGTATATTTGATTATCTTATAAAAATATCTAGTAGCTGTGAATGTTGTCATGAAATCATCTAACTTACTGTAATTCAACACTTGCTTTAATTTAACTGAAAGTTCGGATCTCTTAGGGTGTTGAATTAAAGAGGTTAAACTATCTTTATTAAAAAAAAAATAAAAAACAAACTTATCTTCTTTCTTTCTTTTTCTTTCTTATCTCCACTCAATCATATTAGGGTATCAAGTTGTGACCTTTGATGGTGTCTGTTTGACAACCATCATGACATTATTATCTTTATAAAATGCATTACCTTGATATTTAAAAAAAAAAATCTATCTTCTGTTTGTTATATATACAGTAAAACCCCGCTAAGACGAACCATGGCTATAACGAACCTTCCCTTATAACGAACCCATCGAAAATCCGCATTCCATTCCATTAAAATTACCATCGCTATAACGAACTTTTCACTTTTCAAACTAGCGAACTATCGCTATAACGAACCCAATTTTGGTCCCAAAATGATAAAATCTATTAAAAATACTATGCTTATAACGAACTTAGAATTGTAATTAAAAAAAAAAAATTAAAAAACAAAATTTTGAGCATGTTTAAAGCTCGCGGATCGCGATTTCAAAACAATAAATTTAGCGGCATTGTTAGTTTGATTTTTGCACTTTATTTTTGCTGTATGTTGTATAAATTTTTACACATTATACTTTTTATTAATTAGAATATCTTTGCATCCATTAAATTTGAAATATAAAAAATGCAAATGGCTTCCAAAATGAAGAAAACAAAGGCATTTTAAAAACAAAAGCATTATTTCATTTAAAAAAAAAAAAGGCCATTTTCAGAACTTTTCAAAGTGAAACAACATAGGCAAAATGTTAAGAACATATTAAAATAAGAGAATATAACTTTTCTATTATAAAAGATAAAATATAAAGTTATTAAAAATTGTTACAAAGAGGAATCAACTTCAACTTTTGCCGCGATCGCGATCGTACGTTTTAGAACTTAAAAAAAAAAAAAAAAAGTCCAAATAAACGGTCCCGTGATGAAACAAAAATTATTTTTATGCCATTAACTATGGTGATTTTAAAGTCAGCAATGTTTTGCATGGCAGGTTAAAAAAAAAACGAAATCTAGACCTAGAAGAATATGGGGAAACATGAAAGGGAAGAAAAACACTAACTTTATTTGAATGGTGCAATGCTTGGAAGAATGCTTTGAAACAACAAGGTATTAGAGCCATTTTTTTCAAGTAAAAATTGTATTATATAATGTGATAATGATGTTTTAAAATCATTTCATATCTTTGAATATATATTTAATAAAACTTTGCCTAGGATTTGTCTTGATTTTTAACTTAGACATAGAGGTACATGTATGTTAATCATAAGAAGAACCTATTATCTAATGATTTCTATTATTATTCAGTATTAATATAAGGAAATTAGTCAATTAAGGGAATTAAAATAAAGTGACCACTATTAAGAGGCAGCCTCTTCTTGTGTGTATGGCTGTTTTTTAATTATACGGTCTAAAATTTTTGAAAAGTAAAAAGAAATAGCCAAACCGTGGCTATAGTGAACCGTGGCTATAGTGAACCAAAAGCTCTGTCCCATTGGGGTTCACTATAGAGGGGTTTTACTGTATATACCAACTTTGTTAATTACAGATAACTACTCGTGATTTTCAAACAAGATAATGAATATGGGTCAGTGTTAAGGTCTTTTTAGAATCACTATCTACTTATATATTTGCCTTATTCTGTCTGTTTGTTTGTCTGTTTGTCTGAAGCTCACGGATAGAATGCGCGCTCATTGGCTGCCAGGGAACACGTGTCCTCCCTGCCCCCCTCTAGACAACCCTGTTATTCAAAAACCATACATCCAATCGCCATGAAATTCTGGGATATTATTAGGTATATCCCCGGAAAGGTTTTCGAAAAGTAATTTCTTGAATATCTTGAATATCCTTAGAGTTATTTGCAGAATTGTAGATATAGCTCGCAGGCAGCGCCACCATTGCGACGACGGAGATAGGCTTAAGTTTGCTGCTCCACCCCTGTTGACCTTGGGTCATCGTGTGAGTCACAGCATGATGCAACAAAAACACTCTCTCTGGGGATTGCGGCGTCAACAACCTGTAAGTTTGCCTCTCTCATAAACCTGTCTATACAGACCACCCTGACTATAGCGACCACTCTAGACAACCCTGTTATCAGCTGCCTGTCTATACAGACCACCCTGTCTATAGCGGTCACCTTAGGCAACCCTGTTATCAGCAGTGTGATACATCCACCTGCCTATACAGACCACCCTGTCTATAGCGACCACTCTAGACAACCCTGTTATCAGCTGTGTGATACATCCACCTGTCTATACAGACCACCCTGTTAATAGCGACCACCCAAGTCAACGTTTTTAAAATATATTCGCACTCGGGTAAACCCCGGGCGTTGCCCGGGCCATTCGTCTAGTAGAAAATAAGTGCTCTTTAAAACTTTCCTATATGAACATAAGATAATACTGAGCAAATAAAAAACAGAAACTTAAGATATATTTAGTTAGTATTTGAGATTATACTTACAAATAGGTAATAAAAACATTTATAAAATTTACCTTTGCTTGTTGTTTTATAATCCATGTATCACATTGATTTTTAAATTATCTACAAACTCTCTGGAACCTGTACTTTAATGCCTGAAAAATCCTTTTGGTTAATTCAATTGTTATAATTTTCAACAATGAGGTCAATTATAAAGTTTACAAAGCAAATAAAGAAACTTTCTAAAAATATTTAATATTCTTTATCACAATTCTACAACTTTCTTGCATCTAAAATGTACCTGGAATCATCCTTTAAGTACACTTTTTCATATGAAAGTGTGAATAATGATTAAGGAATATTACATAATGGTGCAGCCTGGCTCCAGTTTTCCAACTTTCCTCAGTTGCTTTGTCTTAATGAACTCTATAATCACCCTTGTCATTTCTATTTGGTCAGGAAATGAACCAACTTGCAATTTAGAGAATACATTTTGACCATTGACATTAACTTCAAAAGAAGATAGCCTTCCAACACCTCCTGTTACCTTGGCATCGGGAAGGACAACTTTTAATTTCTTCTCAAGTTCTCTATATCGGGGCTCATACCCTCACTTTCCACAATATTCAACATAAATTTCAATAGGTCGATTATCTTCTGAGTTCATTTTTTTAGTAGTGAATTATTTTTATAAACGAAACACTTAAGCTAGAAACAAATAGGCCGCAAACAAAAATAACACAGATATAAGCAGAATGCGTTTTATTGACTTTAACTATTAATCAATGATAATTACAATATTAAATACCTTTTGATAAGGGTATTTTTATATTTCATTTTCGGAATTTTGAATGTCAATAAGGAATTTTTGTTTGAATAAAATCAATTTTAATAAAGACCTTTGTAACTTTTAAATATATTAAGATTTTGCACTTTAACACAACTTTTACACTTTAATAACAGTATTTATACTTGATTATAACTGAAAAATAATTTAAAGGTAAATAAATATTAATTTACATTGCCCTATGCTTCTTTTAGAGATCTGTAGTCTCACAGCGTGAATGATCATTCCTGGGCCAGTGCTTAAAAGACGTCTACATTTAGGTTTCATCCTTAAGACCTGCACAGGTTTTTGATTTTCCAGCCTCCTCCCTGCTCCCCTAACGTTCTACTTCTTAGATCACAGATAAACCTTTGGGCCGAATTACTGGTTTATAAGTTTTTCGCACATGTATATATATATGTATACATCTTCAGGATGTTTTTTTCTTCTCTCTGCCTGGAGTCATAGTTCATTTTATTGGCATCTTATGATCTCATGATGTGAAACTGTGTAATGTCTCGAATATTCTGCTTTTGTCAGTGTCTATCAAGTATAGTTTGACTTTTATTGATTATGTTGCGACCGTGTAGATCCAGAGCAATACGCACGCAACTTTCTAGGGGTTGGGTTCACGTGTTCCTCAAGGAAGCCTATATCAAACTTAGAAACAACCACACAGCGACTGTACAAAAAGACTTTTATTTCTCTACTATCTACACCGATTGAAAAAGAAAATAAAAAATTAATATTTCTAAACAACTGCAAATCATCAAAATTCTTCTAAATTTACATACCACAAATATAAATCAAAGATATAATTAGCATATATAAAAAATCAAATATTTACACTGGCTTTCAACAGAATATATGGACAAATATTCTCAAATTTTATCTATGACAATCATTCGAGGCTCATCAAGTGACCTTCCAGTATGTTGCCTTCTTCTAAAAATTAGAAGAAAATTTACAGGCAACAATCTTTCATCTTCTCACTTGTTTAGATTGCCCCTATTATTTTCTATAAACACTCAGGGTCAACAATAAAGTAATTTTCACATTATTGACAATTGGCATCGACATTTCACCAGCCTCTTGTAATCTCTCAAGAAGTCAACTGCCTGTAAGTTTGTATCTCTATGTTTTTTTTTTTTTTGTAATCTTGATATCTGCATAATAAAGAGATTGTTCTTGTAAATTTCTCAGACAACACCATGCTCAACATTTGTCAGTTTTTCTTTGGCATTTGGTGCCGATCTCGAATATCAAAATATGCATAATGAGAGATAATTGGTGTCGAAATAAAGGGAATTTAGACCAAAAACTTGGAATTTATTAAATTTCTAATATGAAATCATCAACAAAATAACAAGTCAATCTCAAAAAACTTCTTAGAGAAAATTACTCTAAATTGAGAGCATAACAGGAACTAGAGTTACAAATTTCTGATATTGAGGAACAGGAAACCTAATTATAATTACAAAGTTAAAATAAGGTGGAGATACAGCTGAAGAGTTTTAAAATTTACAAGCTTGAAGTATAAGAAAACGCGTCACAAGAATTCAGAGAATCAAGGAGGATCTGCTTTAAACAGAAGTGGTTCCTACATTTGAAGACTTCACTTCAAGGATTAATTAACCCCCATGGTATGTTGACTCCTTCACAGCTCATCAACATCTATCTCTGCAGCCTTCACCTTTACCTACTACTGAAGTAGATGCGTTAACTCTCAGGCAATAACTCAAGAAGAAAATGCAAATATTTATTTTCCAGAATTACTGATCAAGCAAGTTGTCAGACTTTTTATAGAAATCCTTTGGATTGGCCTGCCTTTTCTTCACAACAGATTAAAGAAGCCGAATATTCTCCAGCCAAAAACATGACAAGGCTTGAAACTGCTCTGAAGAGAGAGGCCAGGAGCTCGGTAGGCGCTCTAACGATTGTTTCTGAAAACGTAGATAGAATATATGGGAAATCTCAGTATATCATTGAAACCCTAGTCGAAAAATCTAAGCGAGTACCTGCTCCAAAGAAAGGTAATCTCCATAGTATGATTGAATACTCATGCACTATCATCAATCTTGTGGTAACGATTGATGCCTTGAACACTCCTGTACATCTACAGAATCCCACCTCATAATGGAACTTTCAGAAAATTGCAAGAAAGTATTAAATTAAAATGAGGCAAGAGCATGATGTAAATACAAAATAATACACTTTAGGACTTTGCAAATTGGATGAACAAAACAGCTAACATCTCCAGCAAAGTAACATCAACAGACAAAGGGAGGAAGAAAGGCATACTTTTTTCACAGAGTCCACAGGCAACGCATTTACAATCAGCAAGGATAACCACAGCACTACCAGTTGCATCATGTTTAAATCAAAATCAGTTTGTGAGTGGTGGAAATTTGCCATAGAAAAAGGACTGTGCTTCAATTGCCTCAATGTAGGACACGTGACAGCAAGAAGATCTGTAGAGTTAAAGGATGCAACCATCTACACAGCACTTTGCTGTGAATGGCTTAACATCATCTCCATCTCAAATGGAAGCCTTCACATTTTCTGTTCCATCACCATAATTCAATGGAAATGTTTATAAAAAAAACTGGAATCGAAAAGGTGATCTTGAGATGTGCACCAGTAAAAGGCTGGACTAATGCCTGAAAATTACTCTGATGAAGGAGTAACTAGCTAATGCATTAGATTGACAAATTGAACTGTTACACCTTTAACGGACCAATGGCCAAACTCAAGTTGACAAATCTAGCAGGAGAGATGAGTGTCAAACTAGGTGCAAATTGAGGGAAGTACTACCTTTTCAGAAATATTTGGATACCGAAGCAACTTTCACTTTCCAATGTAATCATATCATGTCAAGTATATGATGCAACTGTGGCCCCACCTCAATTAACAGTTAGTTCAAGACATTTCAGAAGCTGTACCATCAATACTTCTTGGTCAGGATAACATAAACCTGACAGTGGCCAGTGAGGTGATTGACGTAGGTGCACCTATAGTCACTGACACTCGACTAGGTTGGGTTACACATGGTCTTACGTCAATCCACCAAGTTGACATAGTTGACTAGGCTATGATTTTCTAACTGAGAGCCAACATCATGAGATACATTAATGCAAGAAGGAAACTTTCTCTTTAGAAAGTAGTGGGATCCAGGCAAGAACTATCATAGTCATCACTAGGCGAGGCGCTGGAGTAAATATTGTGCGATGTATATTGAAGCCATACAAGATGTGATATGGAGCCCAAAAGGTAGAGTTGAATAGGAAGACCTACTAAGCTGGACAGCCCTGAGCTTCAAGACCAAACAGAGGAATCTGGTCATGATATAGAAAATTATCCATGGATAACACAACAATTAAAAATTAACCAGTATTTTGATGAAAATTAAATTGTTAACACTTATGAATTCTAAGAAGATATTATTAGCATGAGGCTCTCTTAAAAATGAATTATAGCATTGGATTTCAAATCCATGTTTACTTCAATTCCTATATTAACAATTATGAATAAATTAAACCATATGTTAAAAGATTAAATAATTTTTCCAAATCAGAATTTTTAAATGGAATATACACACTTATTTATGATGGCCTAAATATATCTCCAAATGAAAGGTGCAACATGGGAAGTCCAATATCACCAAATGCAGCTTGTATCACAATAGGTAATTAAAAATCAAGGCTCTAAATTCACTTACAAATGATGTGTATTATTTCAAAAGAAATGTGGATGGATTTTAAATTTATTTATTCATTTTTTTAAATTAAGAAGTTGGCGAATGCTTTTACTGTAGGCGCATCACATGTCTACAAATGAGAAAAGCAGTTCGAGTTTTGCATTTACAAGTTTTCGAGGATTCTTTTGGTTACATGCACTTGCTGGTGGGTTTTTCATTAATTAGCCTACTGCACCCAGTGTTCACAGGTGGTCACCCACCCAATTACTGACCAGGCCTGACATTGATTACCTTCGGTGATCAGATGAGAACAAGTGTTTTCAATGTGGTATGCCCATAGGTATTTATTAATCAGGGAAGTGAACAAAAAGTATTGGATACTTCCCAACAAAATATGTCCTGATATCAATTACTCTATGGAAGTTGATAACAAATAAAAAAAATTCTTGGACCTGAACATAACATACAAAAATAACATTATTTCCAGCTCTCTATGTTAATGTGATGAGTTTGGCTTCCTCTCTTGGTTTTTACACTTATAATACTTAGATTCAAAATCTGAAGTGTCTTCTTCTTTCTTATCTCCACTCAATCATATTAGGTTATCAAGCTTTAGACTTTTGATGGTGTCTGCCGGGGATGAGTAGAGCTCATCAATGGATGAGTCAATAATGTGTTTTGGGGTTGCAGGTTGAGAATTCCACTATGTACTAAGTGCAATTTTCAACCTGCAACTCCAAAACACATTATTGACTGTATTGACTCATCTAATGATGAGCTCTACTCATCCCCGGCAGACACCATCAAAAGTCTCAAGTTTTACAAGCTTGATACCCTGATATGATTGAGTGGAGATAAGATAGAAGACACTTTAGATTTTGAATCTATATAAGTATTATAATCATATTTTTGGTTCATGTTTGCTATTATTCTATCCATAAATTTGATGGGAAAATCTTCATAGATTAGTTTTTTTTTTTTTGTTGTATGTGTTTATGTTAATTTCTATTAACTGTATAATTAATGAGTGTAAAGGTTCTTTATATAAGAGCTTTAATCCTACTTTTTGGCTGATATGAGTGGTGCTGTGAACTCTAGTTCCAATAAGTTATTGTAAGTACAAGAAATTTGACCAAACGGGGCTCTGGCATATTTATTTGTAAGTGCAAAGTCGAACTGTTTTTCATGTGTGTAGACATGTGGTGCAATTACAGTAAAAGCAGTCACCTTCTACCTACCATGATTATCATGGCCTGTACCACGTGTACTAGGGATAAGCAAAAAAAAAACAAGAAATTGATTTTTTTTGTTATCTACTTCCACAGAGTAATTAATCAGGATATAGATTGTTTGAAGTATCCAATATTTTTTGTTCAATTCCCTGATTAATAATTAAAAATGGGGTCATCTACATATACTTTGAATTCTAATTGGCCTATAGTGATACAAGCTGAATTTGGTGATATTGGACTTTCCATTGTTGCACCTTTTATTTATAATGACTAAAAATATATGAAACTAAATTGAAGTAGAAAACAATAAATCAATCAATTTCTGGATATGAACTTCGAAACATTGTGAAAAAAAAAACACAAGGTAATAAGACCAAATCCGAATAAATAAATATTGTGTGGCGTTTCGGTAACAGCGTTGTTACCATCTTCAGACAAAAGTACTGAATGTCCTTTTAACATGTACCATTCAGTACTTTTGTTTGAAGATGGTAACAATGTTGTTACAGAAACGTCACACACTATTTATTTATTTGGATTTGGTCTTATTACCTTGTGTTTATAATCTATAATCCAAATTGTGCTTTATTAATTGTGAAAAAAAAAAGTTCCAATGGTATCAATTTACATTATTAAGTGAAATATATTACAACAGTATTTTTAAAAAATATATTATTTAAATTATATATTTGGTTATCATAGAGAAAAATGTCCACTACCAGTATATATTGTGATAAAATCATCAACTTACTTTAATTCAACACTTACTTTAGAAACAAAAAGTAGTAACCAAATATCCATTTTCATCCTTTTTTTTTTTACTAATCTATAATCCAAATTGTACCTAAATTAAAAAAAAATCGATCTTTTGTTTTATATATTTAAACCAACGGTTATTTACAGATAACTACTCAGGCATTCCCAACCAGACCTAACCAATGAATATGAGTCAGATAATGTCATTTTTAGAATCACTATAGAAAATAGGCACTTTAAAACTTTCCTTAATGTATGTAAGACATAAGATAATAAATAAATAAACTTCAGATATATCTAGTTGGGGTATTTGATATTAATTCCAAATTGAAAAAAAAAAAAAACGAAAAAATTTACCTTTGCTTGTTGTTTATAAACCATTTATCACATTTTTGTTATTTACAATTACTCTGAAACAAAAGTATTTTATTGCCTGCAAAATCCTTTTGGTTATATATTAATTTCAATTGTTATAATTTTCAATAATGGGGTTAATATTTTCAAAGTAAATGAACGAGACAAAATAAAATTTTTAATATTCTTTATCACAATTCTACAACTTTCTTGCATCTAAAATGTACCTGGAATCATCCTTTAAGTACAATTTTTCATATGAAAGTGTGAATAAGCATTAAGGAATATTACATAATGGTGCAGCCTGGCTTCACTTTTCCAACTTCCTTCAGCTGCTTAGTCTTAATGAAATCTATAATTACCTTGGTCATTTCTATTTGGTCAGGAAATGAACCAACTTGCAATTTAGAGAATACGTTTTGACCATTGACGTAAACTTCAAAAGAAGATGGCCTTCCAACACCTCCTATTACCTTGGCATTGGGAAGGACAACTTTTAATTTCTTCTCAAGTTCTCTATATCGGGGCTCATACCCTCACTTTCCACAATATTCAACAATAATTTCATTAGCTTCATTACCTTCTCGGTTCATTTTTTTTTTTTTTTAATAATTATTTTAAAAATATTCTAAATGCCTTAAACTAGAATCAATTGGGACACACACAAATATATCACAGACAATTTTTTTTTTTTTTTGTACACAAAACAGACTCCTAAGGAGAATGCATTTTTATTGTCTTTTCCTATTAATCAGTGAAAATTACTATATTTAATACCTTTTAATGAGGTTTTTTTTTTTCAAGAAAAAAATCACAATTATTGACTTTTTATTGACTTTTATTTGACTAATAAAATGTTTATTTTAATAATTTTATTTTTTATTTTTAAGCATATTTTTATTGGCACTTTTAAGACAACATTTTACACTCTAATAACAACTTTTGATTTTGAACATAATTATTTACACTATTATGATAACAATTTCAATCGATATTCGATTATATTTGAAATTATAATAATTAAACGCAGATATTTTAAATTTAAGTTCCAATACTCTAATAGGAATATTTTAATTGTAATTGATCCTTTTTAATATATTAATTAAAATAATACACTTGAGATTCCTCTCGATTAAACTTAATTGCGGCTTAATATTGTGAACCAATAAATAAAACAAAATACACTCATTGTATAGATAAAACTTTATTTGAACAGGTCTCTCTCGAGATTAAAAAAAAAAGTCAAAGTACAACTAATAAAATTTACAAATGCAGAGCGGCGACTATAAATATTTTTCTTATTAATGAAATTATAAACACATAGTATTAGTGAAAAATTAGTACAAATGTGATATTGTACTGGGATAAGGTGCATAAATTAAGAAAAAGGCATCTCCTTATCGTGCAACTGAAAGTTGCTGATGCCTTGCGCCATCTATCGGAATAAATATCAACTATTCTCGTTGATTTCTAATTATTCCAGAATTGGCCAAATACCCATTCATGATTAATCAAGAAAAGCTAACCACGTTCGGGCTGTTGGCCCTCATCAGCGTGGTGCAAGCTTTACCTTAGTTTATATTTATTCCGATACATGGCACAAGCCACCAGCAACTTTCAGTTGCACGTTAAGGAGATGCCTTTTTCTCAATCTATGCACCTTATCCCAGTACAATATCACATTTGTACTATTTTTTTCACATTGTGTCGAGGTCTCCCGCAATTCTGGCCTTAACTACCCGTTTCATGATTTTTCAGGATGCCTTAATAACCAATTCTTTGGTCGTTGAGGTACAGCTTGCACCACGCTGATGAGGGTCAACAGCCCGAAACGCGTCCGTGGTTAGATTTTCTTGATTAATCAAAAATGGGTATTTGGCCAATTCTGGAATAATTAGAAATCAATGAGAATAGTGGATATTTATTCGGTAGATGGCGCAAGCCATCAGCAACTTTCAGTTGCACTATAAGGAGATGCCTTTTTCTTAACATAGAGAGAGAGAGAGAGAGAGAGAGAGTATTAGGTTATATAAAATAAATAAATTAGAGATGAAATTATTCAATGTTTCATTTCGTGCGCACGCTTCTCTTTTATAGAGAGGTGTGGCCTTACAGCTAGAATGATGTCAGTGCTTTGGTCTTTTTCACAAATGGACCATTGTGTTAAAACTATTTTACCGAGCATTACTTTTGTACATAGAATGAAAGACTTAGGTGAAGGGAGACGAGGGGAAAAGTTGAAAGAAAGGGTCAAAACATCTACATGGTCGGGGAAACTCCCAGCTGCGAGCCCCAAGACAAAGGTCGATCGATGCCGGGGAGGAAAAGTCAAGTGGACGTCTGGAATTTGTTTTTTTTTGTTCTGCAAGTCCCGGGACGGGGGCCATGTGGCGTCATCTTTTTTTTTTCTCTTAGTTAGCAGCAGCGGACCAGGCGGAGCAGACGCGCCTGAGAAATATCCTACAAGCAGCGTCTTGTGGACGGAAAGACGTCGGAGAAGTATCCTACAAGCAGAGTCTTGTGGACGGAAAGACGTCTGAGAAGTATCCTACAAGCAGCGTCTTGTGGACGGAAAGACGTCTGAGAAGTATCCCTCAAGCGGCAACTTGAGGACGGAAAGGACGCCTTGGACATCGCACGAGCCGCGACAAGAGGAAGCTAAGCGAGCGACGGTGCTGCCACCCGAGGTACTGTGTGAACACAAAACTCGACACCCCCTGTCACTTATTTTTATCTCCCTTCCCTAAGAGTAGTTAATTTTACTTTTTTTTGCTTAACCTTGTTTCTTGTTTTTTATGCATAATTCTTTTATATATAACTATAATTTTGCTTAACCTTGTTTCTTGTTTTTTATGCATAATTCTTTATATATAACTATAATTTTGCTTAACCTTTTTTCTTGTTTTTTATGCATAATTCTTTATATATAAGTATAATTTTGCTTAACCTTTTTCTTGTTTTTTATCCATAATTCTTTATATACAAGTATAATAGTTTTTTGCCCCTTTTAATTTTTAAATAAAACCTTTTATTATACTGTGCAAGTGTGCATTTATTTCCCCCATTGTTTTTCCTTTCTATCGATCACCACTTTATTTTTTTTAAACGAACACGAACACTTTGGTGAGCCGGACGTGATCGATTTAAAGGAAATATGGAGGAAATGGATGCAATTAAAAAGCGCAGAAAAGCCATAAGAGGTACTTTCACTAGAATTATTAATGAAATAAATGGGGAATTTGAAAAGTCTCAAATTGATAGGAATGATATTTATTCTAAGTTTAATAGACTAGAGTCTTATTACACGAAACTTGTAGATCTAAACGAAAAATATCAGGCTTTATTGGTAGTGAAAGAAGGGATTACGGAGGAAAGTTTTGATAGGGAATGGCAAGAATGCGATAAATACGAAGAGGAAAAGTTTGATATTCAACAGAAAGTCAGTGTATTACGGAATCCCGATAAAGAAGAAACAATCCCGATTGCTAGCGAGGGCACTGTAATAAATGTGAAATTACCAGAGTTAGCCCTAAAAACCTATGATGGCTCTCTGGAAGGTTGGTTGCCTTGGTGGGCGCAGTTTTCGAAAATTCACGAAAATAAGAATTTATCCGATAGCGACCGGTTTTTATATTTGCGTCAAGCAATTGTACCAAATTCAGAAGCCTATCGTGTTGTAGCAAGCTATCCCGTTACAGGCGCCAACTATGTTTTGGTGACCCGAATATACTGACAGAACTGTATGTCAGACGTCTATTGAATTCGGTTATATCTAATGTAAAGAAAGAAAATAGAAATTTAAGCAGTCTGTACGACGAACTGAGCAGTCACCTCCGGTCGTTAGAGACATTGGGCATTGATCCCCAGTTGTCGGGTATTTTTTTATACCCTCTTGTCGAGTCTTCATTCGGATATTTTGAAAATATGGCACAGGCATCCTTCTTCAGGTTATGGTCTAGAGTTAGCAAAACGGGAAGAGTCAGATAAAGGGGTTGGAGGAGCTCAAGAAAGGCTCAGGTTATTATTGGACTTTCTAAAAGCCGAAGTAAGGAGTGCTCAACGGCTGAAATTTGTGGAAAAAGGCTTTAAGCAGGAGGAACCCTATAAAAGGTCTTACAATGATGGGACCAGAACAAGGAGCAATTTCAGACCCGCCACTGTGTCTAGTCTGTTCGAAGGGCGAACTAATATAAAATGCTTCTTTTGTGAAAGAACAAATCATGCGAGTCATCAATGCCGCTCCATAATGAAAATGTCTCCGGGAGAGAGAAATGATAAAATACGTAGTGCCCATCTATGTTTCAAATGCTTAAGAAAGGGACACATACAGAGTCAGTGCCGAGAACAATTGGAGTGCAAAAACTGTGGGAGAAACCACTTGGAAGTTTTATGTGAAGGAAATTCTTCTAACCGGTTAACGAAACCAGGAAGAGAAAATCTAAAGGAAAATGCACCTGAACCCATTGCATCGCTTTCTAGTCAAGCCTGCACAGGTCAGGTCTTCTGATGACCACGGTAGCACTGTTAAGAGGCCCAAATGCCTCTAGAAGGGTTACAATTCTCCTCGACAGTGGAAGTCAGTTTTCGTATATCAAACAGTCGTTAGTCTGGAGTATAGGAATAGAAAGAAAAGGCGAAATAACTATAGCTAAAAGTCTTTTTGGAGGTAATAAGATTGGTGAAGAAAAGCACGGTAAATTTATGTTAGAATTAGAGAATTTAGGTAATAAAAGAGATGTGATCCATATTGAGGCGCTGGATCAACGTAAAATTTGCGACGCCATACCACCTTTGCCAAAAGGAGACTGGTTAGAAAAATTGAAGATTAAGGGCATAATATTGTCTCAGGACAATTTTAAAGGACAAGAGATTGACATATTGATTGGTGCTAACTATCTAGGTATGATTTTGACAGGAAAAATAGTTCAAGTTGAAGCAGATTTAACTGCGGTGGAAACGAAATTAGGTTGGACACTAATGGGCAATTCGCCAATTATTGATAGCAATGACAATGTGCAGCAGACTTTGAATCTGCTAACAACGCGATGCGATTTAAAGGATTTGTGGGATCTAGAAGTACTAGGCATTAGGGATCCTGTTGAAACTTGCTCCAAAGAGACCAGATTCCAGGAAATAAAAGAAAATTTATAACAAAAATTCAAAGACAAAGTGATCAGAGATATTCTGTAGGTCTACCTTGGAAGGTAGAAAAGGAGTCAATCCCCAGCAATCTTGACATAGCGATAAAAAGGTTAGATATGAGCACTAAGAAAATGACCTCACAGAATAAGTTGACCGAATATAGTCAGATCTTTAGAGACTGGCTGACTGAAGGACTCATTGAAAGAGTCGAGGAAAATCCTCTCGAGAGAAGAGGCTACTATTTACCTCACCGCCCTGTGTACAAGATGGAATCTAAAACGACGCCCATACGTCCGGTTTTCGATGCTTCTTGTCTAGGTCATAATGGACTATCTTTGAATCAATGTTTAGAAAAGGGACCGAATTTATTGGAAAGAATCCCTGAAATGATGATAAGATTTCGGGAAAATAAATTTGGAGTCACGGCAGATATAAGAAAAGCATTCCAGATGGTGGCGATTGAAGAAACTGAACGGAACTACCTTAGATTCCTTTGGTGGGAAAAGGAGAGCGATAGAGAACTAATAGCTTACAGGCATAAGAGACTTGTATTTGGCTTAAACTGTAGTCCTTTTGTGCTGAACGCCGTAATAGAATACCATCTTCAATCAATAAGAGGCCCACTTGTTCAAGGGGCAAAGATTTTAGCTCAATCCTTCTACATGGACAATTGTATTACCTCGCTGGAAACAAAGCAGGAAGTGCAGGAATTTCAAAAGGCCGCAATTGAAATTATGGACAGGGCTAAAATGGACTTACGAGAGTGGGAATATTCTCTGGAGGAAAACCCTGAAAAGGGGACTTGTACAAAAATATTGGGTGTTGTTTGGAATAAAATGGAAGATTCATTAAAATGCGAACTCCCTGACAATTTGAGTCTTCAACCCAAATTAACGAAAAGGCTGGTACTGTCCATGGTTCAGCGGATATTTGATCCACTTGGATTTTGCGCTCCAGTATTCTTGCCACCAAAGTTGTTACTGCAGCGATCATGGGGGCTGAAACTAGGTTGGGATACACCTCTACCCGAAAGTATGGCCCAGGAATTTCGAACCTGGTTGGATCAAATAAAATTCATAGAGTTAATAAAGATACCGAGATATATGTGGAATGATCTCATTTTCCCTACAGAAGTTCATATCTTTTGTGACGCTAGTCAAATAGGCTATGGAGCTGTAGCCTATTTAAGGAGCGAAACGGGACGAGAAAATACTCTAACTTTGATTTGGAGCAAAGTCAGATTAGCTCCTATGAAGAGTATTACGATCCCTCGCTTGGAATTAATGGCCATGGTACTAGGAGCTAGACTAGCCAATGCAATCCAAGCTGCCTTGAAGAGAAAATGTGAAACAACTCTTTGGTCTGACTCTACTACCGCGCTAAGTTGGATAAAGAAAGAAATTGAGTGGAGAGTTTTCGTGAGAAACCGAGTCAGAGAAATACAGGCCACTACCAATTTGAACGATTGGAGGTTCGTTCCTAGTCAGTTGAACCCGGCCGATCTTCTGTCTCGAGGTTGCTCTCCAAGCCAGTTTGTGCAAAGCAGATGGTGGGAGGGCCCCGAATGGTTGAAAAAACCTAAAGAATTCTGGCCCAATTCAGAGTTCTCGATAAATCCAAAAGAAATAAAGGTTGAAGAAAACATTATGAAAACCAACATTAATTTGAACATCGATTATAAAGACTGGATACTGACAAGGAGGTCTAATTACTCTCTCAACATCGGGGTAATGTCCTATGTTTTAAGATTTTTAGGGAAACTTAAAAAACAGTCAACTGAAACAGGACCTTTGAAAGTTTCAGAATTAGACTTGGCAGAAAAAAAGCTTATCTGAATGATTCAGGAGAAAGTCTCCATAGAGAAATCGAATGCAACCAAGAGTTTTAAAATATTAAAAAACACTGACGGACTTTGGTGTGTAGAAAGCAAACTTTTACATGGACAGGTCCCAGAAGAATTTAAAACTCCTATCATTCTACCAGGCGACCATCCCTTCGTAGAGCAACTTATATGGGAAGTGCACCTGAAGAATGGACATGTAGGGGTGCAATTCATTTTATCAAAGCTGAGAGAGAAATTTTGGATAATCAGGGGAAGGAAAACGATAAAGAAAATTATCAGTAAGTGCATTGCTTGCAAGAGACTTAAAGAAAAGTCTCTGCAAAGACCAATGGCAGCTTTGCCAGAAAACAGAATTGGACTGGGCAAACCCTTCCAAATTACAGGAGTTGATTTATTAGGCCCTCTTCATTTGAAAGAAGGTGGGAAAGTGTGGGTAGCCGCCTTTACTTGCGCCGTCTATCGCGCTATTCATCTGGAGTTGGTGAAGAGTTTATAGACAGGAGTCTTCATGATGGCCCTCCATAGGTTTATTTGTCGGAGAGGGCGCCCCGAGAAAATATATAGCGACAATGGCACCAATTTCGCAAAACTTAATAGAATATTCAAGAGATTGGATTGGACTAGAATTGAAAGGGAAACCTCAATTAAAAGGATACAGTGGATTTTTATCCCTCCTTCTGCTCCTTGGTGGGGAGGATTTTGGGAAAGAATGGTTAGGACAATAAAGGAAATGTTGATAAAGATGCTAGGTCACAGGAAGCTGAAATATGTATAACTGCAGACTGCCCTTTGTGAAATCGAATCTATCATTAATAATCGACCCCTCACTTATGTCTCTGAAGACGACAATGATCTAAAACCGTTAACTCCTAATGAGTTTTTACAAAATGGTCCAGAGTCTAGCTTTCCTGAATTTGAAAATTTAAAGCCAGAAATGTTGCACACTAGATACAGAGAGTTAGGTCAACTGAAGAGAGAATTGAAGCAGAGATTCTTAAAGGAATATTTAGGCGCGCTGATTCAGAAATCCGAAAATATTGATAGAAGACAGTTGAAAGTAGGAGACGTTGTACTGATCGGGCAAGAAAATCTTAAAAGAATGTTTTGGCCTAAAGGGCGAATAGTAAATCTCATACCAGGTAAAGATGGAATAGTGAGAGTGGCCCATGTTAAAACATCCACAGGAACCTTGATCAGGGCTCTACAACGCTTACACCCTCTTGAAATATCCTCGAATGTTAAGACGATTCAAATGGACAATTCAAATACCGAACCCCAATCTGAAGCATTTTTAGGAAATAGGCCCAATATTGAATCCAGGGACTCTAGAAATAGATATGGTAGGGTAATCAGAAAGCCTGCAAGGTATGACTCGAAGGACTAGTGAAAGTACCTGTATGGAAAAAAAAAAAGGGGTGTAATATGTGTATTCTTTTATGTGTATTTTATGTAATGTAATAGGCATATCTACTCTTGTGTGTATTGTGTATTTATATGCTCTTTTGTCTTATACTTAATTTTGACTTCTTTCAGAGCAAAATTTTGTGGGAAAATGTTAAAACTATTTTACCGAGCATTACTTTTGTACATAGAATGAAAGACTTAGGTGAAGGGAGACGAGGGGAAAAGTTGAAAGAAAGGGTTCAAAACATCTACATGGTCGGGGAAACTCCCAGCTGCGAGCCCCAGGACAAAGGTTGATCGATGCCCGGGGAGGAAAAGTCAAGTGGACGTCTGGAATTTTTTTTTTTTGTTCTGCAAGTCCCGGGACGGGGGCCATGTGGCGTTATCTTTTTTTTTCTCTTAGTTAGCAGCAGCGGACCAGACGCGCCTGAGAAATATCCTACAAGCAGCGTCTTGTGGACGGAAAGACGTCGGAGAAGTATCCTACAAGCAGAGTCTTGTGGACGGAAAGACGTCTGAGAAGTATCCTACAAGCAGCGTCTTGTGGACGGAAAGACGTCTGAGAAGTATCCCTCAAGCGGCAACTTGAGGACGGAAAGGACGCCTTGGACATCGCACGAGCCGCGACAAGAGGAAGCTAAGCGAGCGACGGTGCTGCCACCCGAGGTACTGTGTGAACACAAAACTCGACACCCCCCTGTCACTTATTTTTATCTCCCTTCCCTAAGAGTAGTTAATTTTACTTTTTTTTGCTTAACCTTGTTTCTTGTTTTTTATGCATAATTCTTTATATATAACTATAATTTTGCTTAACCTTGTTTCTTGTTTTTTATGCATAATTCTTTATATATAAGTATAATTTTGCTTAACCTTTTTTCTTGTTTTTTATGCATAATTCTTTATATATAACTATAATTTTGCTTAACCTTGTTTCTTGTTTTTTATGCATAATTCTTTATATATAACTATAATTTTGCTTAACCTTGTTTCTTGTTTTTTATGCATAATTCTTTATATATAACTATAATTTTGCTTAACCTTGTTTCTTGTTTTTTATGCATAATTCTTTATATATAACTATAATTTTGCTTAACCTTGTTTCTTGTTTTTTATGCATAATTCTTTATATATAAGTATAATTTTGCTTAACCTTGTTTCTTGTTTTTTATGCATAATTCTTTATATATAACTATAATTTTGCTTAACCTTGTTTCTTGTTTTTTATGCATAATTCTTTATATATAACTATAATTTTGCTTAACCTTTTTTCTTGTTTTTTATGCATAATTCTTTATATATAACTATAATTTTGCTTAACCTTGTTTCTTGTTTTTATGCATAATTCTTTATATATAACTATAATTTTGCTTAACCTTGTTTCTTGTTTTTTATGCATAATTCTTTATATATAACTATAATTTTGCTTAACCTTGTTTCTTGTTTTTTATGCATAATTCTTTATATATAAGTATAATTTTGCTTAACCTTGTTTCTTGTTTTTTATGCATAATTCTTTATATATAAGTATAATTTTGCTTAACCTTTTTCTTGTTTTTTTTATCCATAATTCTTTATATACAAGTATAATAGTTTTTTGCCCCTTTTAATTTTTAAATAAAACCTTTTATTATACTGTGCAAGTGTGCATTTATTTCCCCCATTGTTTTTCCTTTCTATCGATCACCACTTTATTTTTTTTAAACGAACACGAACACATTGTATGCTTTAATCCTTAAGATGTGCACGATGTATACTTCCACAAAATAACATTCATACTAACTTGAAGATAAGAGCCTTTACCCACTGTTAATTAAAAATAGAATACAATAGAGAACTTGATTTCTTGGAAAACTAGCTTCTTCTATCTGGATATACACTATCCCCAGAAATAACTCCAGTCATTATATTTCTATCTGCTACTTGCCATATTCCTATTCTACCATTACAATATTCCCCAAACTTAAAAAAAAAATCCGGCATAATAACCATTTTTATAAGTTCACTTTCCATAGCCTCAATTTTAAGAAACCCAATAACCGAAAGCATCCATCAGAAACAGGAAAAAGATTTAGTTTACCAAATGCCCTGACTTAACTTCAATAGTATTGGTGAAATCTCAAGAGGGATTTCTCCATCAGAGTTAAAAAACACTAAAAGAATATTTCTAAGCATAGCCCACACTCTTTAATAGTTCAGCACCTCAGAGAAAAAGGATATACACCAGGCTTCAATAGTACCAGAATCCTCCATAAAAATGCCACAACTAAAACCAAAAGACTCATCTACTACTGTGCAAAATTTCATTTAAATTATAATTTTTTTTTATTGGCAATAAATTTCAGTTAAAATTCCATTGTGGTTATTCCCAATTTACCAGATACACCCTGTATATAAGAAAAGTTTTAAAAAATGATAAATTTAATAAGTAGGTGTATAAATGAAGATGCAGTTTAAAATATATAATAAAGGCCTATTCAAATTAAACCAAAAAATAATAGATCTGGAATGAATTTGAACTAAGTTTGAAAATAGCCAAATATCAACAAATTTGCTTTCTTAGGATTATAAAATGTGATGCTAATATAACTGCACTATGTTAATAAGACATTCTTATAATAATATTAGAACACTAGCTTATTTACCTTAATAAAGATAAAAAATGAACTATACACAAGACTATATTTTCACTAATGGATTTTTAAACAAAGGTAAATGAAAAACTGATTGCTATTATATAATGTTTGACATAATTCATTAATCTATTCTTCTAATATGTACAATAACATCTGCCAACCTATATCCCAATTCAAGTCATATAAAAGTAATTTCAACCTAAGTAGGGGGAGGATGATATTCATGTACTTCTCCTTTTAATTATGCAATCAGAACGATGCACTGTTTTATCAACTTAGTAGAAAAACTTTACTAGTGATGACAAAGAATGAGCCAAAATACCAGTTTTGGAAATTTCAGACAAAAAATCCAAACTACCAATGAAGCCATGAATAGAAGAACAATACAAAGATGGATTTGGCGCTTCCAGACTGTTGATTTTGATATTAGTGTTGAAGAAAGGACGGGTATACCAGACTCTCTAGTGATGGACCAAAATTTGGCTCTAACTGAGGAATTCATCAATAATAACCGGACAACAATGACTTATCAAATAATGGAAAAACTTTCCCTGTCTAAAGGAAGTGTTCTTCAACTTATTAATGATCTTGAAAATAATGCTCAAATACAGGATCCAGCAGCTATTTGAGAACACACAATATAGGTGCCACACCTTCCTGTGTGTTATAGTAACATTGTTTTGTTCTGTGGAAGGTAGACATGGCAGAACCTACTCTTACACAAGAAATGAAGAAACATGCAGTTATTGTCTCCTTGATGCAGGATACTGATTCAGAAACTTCTGCATTCTTGAAAGTCTCCCGATCATTTGTTTTCAAAGTTCAGAGAGAAATTGGGGGGGGGGGGAGGGTGATGTGGTGGAAGTTTCCAAATGGAAATGACATTTTCAAAGTTCTGACAGTATCAGGATGCCCAACTTTATGAGCAGTGTCAAAGCTGCCATCTACGAGGACCTTGGGAAGTCAATGAGGACACTCACCAAATAGCTGCAGGTTGTTGAGGGATTACCATCCTACGTGTGGTTCATGAAGACCTCTGTTAAAAATCGTGCGGAGAGGACAGTTCATGTCAGAAAAACCAAGGTGAGATGCTTGACCAGAGCCAAGTGCTTTCTGAACAAGCTCAAATGAGGAGACAGGAATGATCTGGTTTTTTTCAGACGAGAAGAACTTTGTTCAGGACCAGGTGAATCGCAAAAATGATCAGTGGCTATGTAAAATTCTGATGAGGTACCCACTGGTCATACTTGTACATACCAAATTTCCAGCTTTATTGATATTTCTTGGTGTTGTTAGTAGTGAAGGTGTGATGCCTCCACATTTTTTTTACTCCAGGTGCCAGATTCACAATGCCATTGCCTACTTTGAGGTGTTAGCCACAGTGGGAGGCCGTATGTTTTTGAACAAGAATCAGCACCATCACATACAGTCAGAACAACTCAAGAATAGATGAACCATAGTTTTCTCAAACACAAGGTTATAAGAACAAATCCAAATAAATTAATAGTGTGTTTCAGTAAGAGCGTTGTTACCATCTTCAGACAAAACGCTGTTACCAAAACGTCACACACTATTTATTTATTTATTTGGATTTGGTCTTATTACCTTGTGTTTATAATCTACTAGCCGAATGACCCGGGCAACGCCCGGGGTTTACCCGATTAAATGCTTTTATTCAAATACTATTCGTTACAATTATAAATTGGCGCCGTGGATGTCATTCTTGTATAATATATAAATGGTTTTAAAAATTGTAAAAAAAAAAAAAAAAATGCATCGGCCGGGAATCGAACCCGGGGCGCCCGCGTGGCAGGCGAGCATTCTACCACTGAACCAAAAGCAAACGGTGACAGAATTAAGAACGCATGACGATGATAACTGTATATTATCCGTGACAGAGGCGGCCGATGAGGAAAGACGGCCGTGACTATATATAGTAATAATCCAAATTATGCCTTATCATAATTTTTAGTCTTGAATACCATTTCTAATATTCCACTCTTCATTGCAGCATATATAGCTCGAGGAGCATGGAGACGCATGGAAATTGTGTAATATTGGCACAAGGTGATAAGAAACAACATCATGTTTCTGTTGTAAAAATGTAAGAGTATTTGAAATAAAAAGTCCAATTTTAAAATATTTAAAAATTAGTTTATTTATACTATACTTCATATATATTAAGTCCTTTTTAAATAACTTGATATTGTGAAAAATAAAAATTAAGATGGTAAAGGCTTATTTCAATATTCTAAGCAACAAAAAAAAAAAAAGGTGCACAAAAATGCAATCATCATCAAACATAAAAATAATAATGCCGCAAGGGCAGTGGTCTGAATGCTAGACCAACCCAAACAATAATGAGGGAATAATGCACTAAAATAGTAGTATGTTAAAACACAACGTTTATAATACAGCAAGTAACCAACAGCTAGAATGCTATCTGTGTTTGTACAGAGTAAAAGCTCTCTAGATGTGGGGAAGGAAAGCAAGGAAATAAGTGGAGAAAGGCCGGCCGGCCCCCCCCATAGATGACATTGAGCATGCCCCCAGCTACATGAGTATTTACAGGTGAAGATTCCGGAACCTTTGTACTTGGGAGAGAGATAGAGAGAGAGAAAGGGAGAGGAAGAAAGTTATTTTTTGCTGTTTTTCTTAGAGATCTGGCCACGAGGGGGTGTCACTGGCCGGCTGGAGTTTATAACGCCATAGGGGAACTTTTTCTTATCAGCAGGTTTTAGAATCTGGACAAACATGCAGGTTGTGGATTGGTGCAAGTTGGAGGGGGAGCTCCAGTAGAGGCACAGGGATTACAGCTAGGAATGTGTTATATAATTAAAATAAGTAAGAAGAATGAATCTGTAACTTATTTAACTTTACATATTATTTATTATTAATAGCAATTATACAAAACAAATCTTGATATATATGTCTACATGAAAACAACAAAAAACATTATATACATAAAAGTTCCTTTTCAAACTCAGTCTCATCTATAGCCATTGTTACTCTGTAATATTCCAACAGGATGTGTATCTCCTAACAGGATTATTAAATAATTGTGTGGGTGAGGAAACAAACAACAATGAGACCTACCTTGTTTAAGTAATCTCTAATGGGAACCTTCAATCATTGCTGAACAAAGGGAATGTACAATTGTCACATTCTATTGAAATGTCCCTCACTTTGTCTCACACACTTCTGTCACCTCTTGAGTAGGTGGGAGCCTAGCTGTGATACTGACCTAGCATTTCAGTTCTTACAACATAAGTTAATAATAAGGCAATAAGGAACAATTTGGATTATAGATTATAAACACAAGGTAATAAGACAAAATCCAAATGAATAGAGTGCGACGTTTCAGTAACAACACTGGATTTGGTCTTATTACTATGTTACTGAAACGTCACACACTATTTATTCATTTGAATTTGGTCTTATCACCTTATCACCTTATTCACTCTTATTAGGGCAAGGTTTTCCCACTATGTACTAAGTGTCAACCTGCAACCCCAAAACACATTATTGACTGTATTGACTCATCCATTGATGAACTCTACTCTTCCCAGGCAGACACCATCAAAAGTCTCAAGCTTTACAAGCTTGATACCTTAGTGTGATTGAGTGGAGATAAGAAGAAGATGAGTGTTCTCTCATGGAGGTTCTGGATGCTTTTAAGTCAGAGGAATAATGTTGATAAAGAACTATATAAGATTGCTTGCCATCCATCCCAATACATTTCTGCTGGGGGAGGTAACTTCCAGCACCTAGGGCACCATAGACTTTGGGTCAAGCCTGCCTGCTGGCTTCATATATTATGACAATTCAGGCTAGGTCTTATTCAGATAAACATGTCATAAGCAAATATTGGTCCTAATTATCAGGGAGTATCAATTAATGAGTTTCTTTTTAACTAGTTCACACTTTTTTCCTGCATGTATCTTACATTGCTGCTTGGAGAATCTGTATAAGACTAAAAGGTCTTAATAAAGCTTTTTGTTGAACTAGTTCACAGAAAGTAATTTTAGGATCACATGAAATTTTGCACTAGGTTCTGAGAGAAAGAAGTTTCCTCATCCAAGATTGAGTGGAGATAAGAAGCCTCTTATTAAGAAACCTTTCGGTAAAGCCCTCCTTCAGCTAACTAAAACATATTGAAGTTTATAAAAAGTTATGCTTTTTTATGCCTTTTTTTTTTGTGATTTGTTGAAATCTGGAATGATGAATAAGGTTATAAGAACAAATCCAAATAAATAAATGTCACATGTGTGAAATTTCAATAACAACGTTGTTACCAATATTAGACAAAGGTCTTAATTTCATTCTTTTTTTGCTGTTTCAATTTTAGTCTTTGAACACTGTTACAGAAACATCACACACACTATTTATTTAGATTTGGTATTATTACCTTGTAGTTCTCATCTATAATCCAAACTGTGCTTTACAACATGTGTGAATCTAACAACCTATAAAACCTAAAAACAATAAAAGTACAATGGAACCTCATATCATTGGGGATTTTTTATTATTATTATTATTGACTTAATAACTCCGCCTTTGCCAGACCCAAGCCCGGATGAAAAAGGAGGAGAGGGAGCAGTAACAAGCTCACTAAAAAACCCAGGCTCAGCTGGCCTGGCTGATAGTACTCTGTAAGGGCTCCTGATCCAGGGATACAGGATGAGCAGAGTCTGTACTCCATGTTAGGAGTGGCTGCACATGGTGTCTGTTCCTCATGTCAGAGGCGACCATTTCTTTTGGAACTAAGTCGGCCTACCACTGAGTAGTGCTCCCAGTCTTAATGACAAAGGCAGTTGCATTTTACTTCACCCAGTCATGATCAATTATTGACTTAATTAATCTGTAACTATATATTTTTGTATATTTGACCAACAATATCTATTCACTTATATTGTAGCATAGAAATCAAGTCCATAATATATATTTTGATTAGAAAATAAAGTGTGTGTGAGGGGGGTTGTTTAGATCGTGGGGCTCCGCTATATTCTTAGGGAAAACTCGCGAGCCAACTATACCTAAAGCTTTTAGTGAATTGTACAGAACCAGCAAAGTTTACTGAACACACATCATCAGCCTCCATAGTGATGCCATTGGGTTCAACTTTAAATAAATAATGCTGAAAAACTCAGTAAAATACCTTGCCCTTTAGCGGACACCTCTCCACATAGGACAGTTTTTTTTTTTCTTAAAATGAACATTTTTACAATTTAGCAACTATCTGGTAATAGGACACCTCTCCCTAAGGTACACTTTGGTTCTGCAATTTTCAGGATGTTGACAAATACAACAACCAGGTGTAGGGCTACAGAGTGGAACCAACACTGTCTGTCTCAGGATGTTGACAAATACAACAACCAGGTGTAGGGCTACAGAGTGGAACCAACACTGTCTGTCTCAGGATGTTGACAAATACAACAACCAGGTGTAGGGCTACAGAGTGGAACCAACACTGTCTGTCTCAGGAGGTTGACAAATACAATTAGGTGTGGGGCTACAGAGTGAGTGCAACACTGTCTGTCTCAGGAGGTTGAGAATTGTAACAATAGGTGTAGGGCTACAGAGTGCCAGTAAACACTGTCTGTCTCAGGAGGTTGATAATTGTAACAATAGGTGTAGGGCTACAGAGTGCCAGCAACACTGTCTGTCTCAGGAGGTTGAGAATTGTAACAATAGGTGTAGGGCTACAGAGTGCCAGCAACACTGTCTGTCTCAGGAGGTTGATAATTGTAACAATAGGTGTAGGGCTACAGAGTGCCAGCAACACTGTCTGTCTTAGGAGGTTGAGAATTGTAACAATAGGTGTAGGGCTACAGAGTGCCAGTAAACACTGTCTGTCTCAGGAGGTTGAGAATTGTAACAATAGCTGTAGGACTACAGAGTGCCAGTAACACTGTCTGAGGTTGAGAATTGTAACAATAGGTGTAGGGCTACAGAGTGCCAGCAGCACTGTCTGTCTTAGGAGGTTGAGAATTGTAACAATAGCTGTAGGACTACAGAGTGCCAGTAACACTGTCTGAGGTTGAGAATTGTAACAATAGGTGTAGGGCTACAGAGTGCCAGTAACACTGTCTGTCTCAGGAGGTTGAGAATTGTAACAATAGCTGTAGGACTACAGAGTGCCAGTAACACTGTCTGAGGTTGAGAATTGTAACAATAGGTGTAGGGCTACAGAGTGGCACCAACACTGTCTGTCTCAAGAGGTTGAGAATTGTAACAATAGGTGTAGGGCTACAGAGTGGCACCAACACTGTCTGTCTCAAGAGGTTGAGAATTATAACAATAGGTGTAGGGCTACAGAGTGGCACCAACACTGTCTGTCTCAAGAGGTTGAGAATTGTAACAATAGGTGTAGGGCTACAGAGTGCCAGCAACACTGTCTGTCTCAGGAGGTTGAGAATTGTAACAATAGGTGTAGGGCTACAGAGTGCCAGCAACACTGTCTGTCTCAGGAGGTTGAGAATTGTAACAATAGGTGTAGGGCTACAAAGTGCCAGTAACACTGTCTGTCTCAGGAGGTTGAGAATTGTAACAATAGGTGTAGGGCTACAGAGTGCCAGCAACACTGTCTGTCTCAGGAAGTTGAGAATTGTAACAATAGGTGTAGGGCTACAGAATGCCAGCAACACTGTCTGTCTCAGGAGGTTGAGAATTGTAACAATAGGTGTGTGGCTACAGAATGCCAGCAACACTGTCTGTCTCAGGAGGTTGAGAATTGTAACAATAGGTGTAGGGCTACAGAGTGCCAGCAACACTGTCTGTCTCAGGAGGTTGAGAATTGTAACAATAGGTGTAGGGCTACAGAGTGCCAGCAACACTGTCTGTCTCAGGAGGTTGAGAATTGTAACAATAGGTGTAGGGCTACAAAGTGCCAGTAACACTGTCTGTCTCAGGAGGTTGAGAATTGTAACAATAGGTGTAGGGCTACAGAGTGGCACCAACACTGTCTGTCTCAAGAGGTTGAGAATTGTAACAATAGGTGTAGGGCTACAGAGTGCCACCAACACTGTCTGTCTCAAGAGGTTGAGAATTGTAACAATAGGTGTAGGGCTACAGAGTGGCACCAACAGTCTGTCTCAAGAGATTGAGAATTGTAACAATAGGTGTAGGGCTACAGAGTGCCAGCAACACTGTCTGTCTCAAGAGATTGAGAATTGTAACAATAGGTGTAGGGCTACAGAGTGCCAGCAACACTGTCTGTCTCAAGAGGTTGAGAATTGTAACAATAGGTGTAGGGCTACAGAGTGCCAGCAACACTGTCTGTCTCAGGAGGTTGAGAATGGTAACAATAGGTGTAGGGCTACAGAGTGCCAGTAACACTGCCTGTCTCAGGAGGTTGAGAATTGAAACAATAGGTGTAGGGCTACAGAGTGCCAGTAACACTGTCTGTCTCAGGAGGTTGAGAATTGAAACAATAGGTGTAGGGCTACAGAGTGCCAGTAACACTGCCTGTCTCAGGAGGTTGAGAATTGAAACAATAGGTGTAGGGCTACAGAGTGCCAGTAACACTGTCTGTCTCAGGAGGTTGAGAATTGAAACAATAGGTGTAGGGCTACAGAGTGCCAGTAACACTGCCTGTCTCAGGAGGTTGAGAATTGAAACAATAGGTGTAGGGCTACAGAGTGCCAGTAACACTGCCTGTCTCAGGAGGTTGAGAATTGAAACAATAGGTGTAGGGCTACAGAGTGCCAGTAACACTGTCTGTCTCAGGAGGTTGAGATTTGAAACAATAGGTGTAGGGCTACAGAGTGCCAGTAACACTGTCTGTCTCAGGAGGTTGAGAATTGAAACAATAGGTGTAGGGCTACAGAGTGCCAGTAACACTGTCTGTCTCAGGAGGTTGAGAATTGAAACAATAGGTGTAGGGCTACAGAGTGCCAGTAACACTGTCTGTCTCAGGAGGTTGAGAATGGTAACAATAGATGTAGGGCTACAGAGTGCAAGCAACACTGTCTGTCTCAGGAGGTTGAGAATTGTAACAATAGGTGTGGGGCTACAAAGTGCCAGCAACACTGTCTGTCTCAGGAGGTTGAGAATTGAAACAATAGGTGTAGGGCTACAGAGTGCCAGTAACACTGTCTGTCTCAGGAGGTTGAGAATTGAAACAATAGGTGTAGGGCTACAGAGTGCCAGTAACACTGTCTGTCTCAGGAGGTTGAGAATTGAAACAATAGGTGTAGGGCTACAGAGTGCAAGCAACACTGTCTGTCTCAGGAGGTTGAGAATTGTAACAATAGGTGTAGGGCTACAGAGTACCAGCAACACTGTCTGTCTTAGGAGGTTGAGAATTTTAACAATAGGTGTAGGGCTACAGAGTGCCAGTAAACACTGTCTGTCTCAGGAGGTTGATAATTGTAACAATAGGTGTAGGGCTACAGAGTGCCAGCAACACTGTCTGTCTCAGGAGGTTGAGAATTGTAACAATAGGTGTAGGGCTACAGAGTACCAGCAACACTGTCTGTCTTAGGAGGTTGAGAATTGTAACAATAGCTGTAGGACTACAGAGTGCCAGTAACACTGTCTGAGGTTGAGAATTGTAACAATAGGTGTAGGGCTACAGAGTGCCAGTAACACTGTCTGTTTCAGGAGGTTGAGAATTGTAACAATAGCTGTAGGACTACAGAGTGCCAGTAACACTGTCTGAGGTTGAGAATTGTAACAATAGGTGTAGGGCTACAGAGTGCCAGCAGCACTGTCTGTCTCAGGAGGTTGAGAATTGTAACAATAGGTGTAGGGCTACAGAGTGGCACCAACACTGTCTGTCTCAAGAGGTTGAGAATTGTAACAATAGGTGTAGGGCTACAGAGTGCCAGCAACACTGTCTGTCTCAGGAGGTTGAGAATTGTAACAATAGGTGTAGGGCTACAAAGTGCCAGTAACACTGTCTGTCTCAGGAGGTTGAGAATTGTAACAATAGGTGTAGGGCTACAGAGTGCCAGCAACACTGTCTGTCTCAGGAAGTTGAGAATTGTAACAATAGGTGTAGGGCTACAGAATGCCAGCAACACTGTCTGTCTCAGGAGGTTGAGAATTGTAACAATAGGTGTGTGGCTACAGAATGCCAGCAACACTGTCTGTCTCAGGAGGTTGAGAATTGTAACAATAGGTGTAGGGCTACAGAGTGCCAGCAACACTGTCTGTCTCAGGAGGTTGAGAATTGTAACAATAGGTGTAGGGCTACAGAGTGCCAGCAACACTGTCTGTCTCAGGAGGTTGAGAATTGTAACAATAGGTGTAGGGCTACAAAGTGCCAGTACAACTGTCTGTCTCAGGAGGTTGAGAATTGTAACAATAGGTGTAGGGCTACAGAGTGGCACCAACACTGTCTGTCTCAGGAGGTTGAGAATTGTAACAATAGGTGTAGGGCTACAGAGTGCCAGCAACACTGTCTGTCTCAGGAGGTTGAGAATGGTAACAATAGGTGTAGGGCTACAGAGTGCCAGTAACACTGCCTGTCTCAGGAGGTTGAGAATTGTAACAATAGGTGTAGGGCTACAGAGTGCCAGTAACACTGTCTGTCTCAGGAGGTTGAGAATTGAAACAATAGGTGTAGGGCTAGAGAGTGCCAGTAACACTGTCTGTCTCAAGAGGTTGAGAATTGTAACAATAGGTGTAGGGCTACAGAGTGCCACCAACACTGTCTGTCTCAAGAGGTTGAGAATTGTAACAATAGGTGTAGGGCTACAGAGTGGCACCAACAGTCTGTCTCAAGAGATTGAGAATTGTAACAATAGGTGTAGGGCTACAGAGTGCCAGCAACACTGTCTGTCTCAAGAGATTGAGAATTGTAACAATAGGTGTAGGGCTACAGAGTGCCAGCAACACTGTCTGTCTCAAGAGGTTGAGAATTGTAACAATAGGTGTAGGGCTACAGAGTGCCAGCAACACTGTCTGTCTCAGGAGGTTGAGAATGGTAACAATAGGTGTAGGGCTACAGAGTGCCAGTAACACTGCCTGTCTCAGGAGGTTGAGAATGGTAACAATAGGTGTAGGGCTACAGAGTGCCAGTAACACTGCCTGTCTCAGGAGGTTGAGAATGGAGAATGGTAACAATAGGTGTAGGGCTACAGAGTGCCAGTAACACTGCCTGTCTCAGGAGGTTGAGAATTGAAACAATAGGTGTAGGGCTACAGAGTGCCAGTAACACTGTCTGTCTCAGGAGGTTGAGAATTGAAACAATAGGTGTAGGGCTAGAGAGTGCAAGCAACACTGTCTGTCTCAGGAGGTTGAGAATTGTAACAATAGGTGTAGGGCTACAGAGTGCCAGTAACACTGTCTGTCTCAGGAGGTTGAGAATTGAAACAATAGGTGTAGGGCTACAGAGTGCCAGCAACACTGTCTGTCTCAGGAGGTTGAGAATTGTAACAATAGGTGTAGGGCTACAGAGTGCCAGCAACACTGTCTGTCTCAGGAGGTTGAGAATTGTAACAATAGCTGTAGGACTACAGAGTGCCAGTAACACTGTCTGAGGTTGAGAATTGTAACAATAGGTGTAGGGCTACAGAGTGCCAGCAGCACTGTCTGTCTCAGGAGGTTGAGAATTGTAACAATAGGTGTGGGGCTACAGAGTGCCAGTAACACTGTCTGAGGTTGAGAATGGCAACAACATGGTGAAGGACTACAGAGGGTGTGACATCTAGCTAAGCCATGCACATGCTCTTCTACTTCCATTCTCTAGTGCAATAATTCCACATGACATCAAGGCAGAAGTAACAAAAAATAAAAACAAGAATATGTTTAGGGATGTGATATGCTAACTAATTAAACTATAATACATACACAATGGAGCCGCGCTATAACTGCCACCTCAGCAATGTGGTTATAACATCAGAATTCAAGTCACAATGGTTTTAAATATGGTTCTAACAACAACATGACTATAACGATATAAAACGTTGGTCTTAAATGATTTTTCTATTGAGAGGTTTGTTGGCTGTTGTTAGGTGCTGCGCTGCCTAGAGTACAGGAGCTCCATCTATGCTTCCTTTGGTGAATCTGTATAAGACCAGTATAAAAGCTCTATGTGTGTGTGTGTTTTTGCAAGGTTTGACTATATTGAAAAATCCTTTTTTATATAGCTACATTTTCCACTAAATATTTGTTGAACAATTCATTAACATTGTTGGGTAAACATTCATTCCCTACTTCTATCTATTCAAGTCAAGATAAATTGATGTGCTAATAAACTATTGAATAAGTCACTGAGAAATTTTGCATATAGGTAGCTGAATAAATAAATAAACATATAAGTTACACCAATACCCCGCTTTGCGTCGTTTCATTTTGCGTTTTTTTCGAAGTTGCGTCGCTGCTTAATTTTTACTGATTTTCACTGTACGTCGTTTGATTTTCAAAGTTGCGTTGTTTTGGATTTGAGTCTTTAATTTTTCCTAAAATATGGCAACACCTTTGTTTTTGATTGCGCCTTCACATATTTTCACTTTGCGTCGTGTTTTTTTTTGGAACCTAACCCCGATGCAAAGCGAGGTATGGGGGTGTATTCAAAGTCTAAAATTGACAAATAACAAACAATTTTGAATAGTTTGGAATTATTATAATTCAAAGAGACGGTCGTTCATGGGAGACTTGTTATAGTAGGCTTACAATAGAAATTAAGAAAAAGGCATCTCCCTATCATACAATTGAAAGTTGCTATAAGCTTGCATCATCTATTGGAATAAATATCAACTATTCATTGATTTTTAATGATTAATCAAGAATGGGTATTTAGCCAATTTCTGGAATAATTAAAAATCAACAAATAGTAGCACAAGCCATCAGCAACTTTAAGTTGCATGATAAGGAGATGCCTTTTTCTTAACTTATTCACCTTACCCCGTACAATTTCCCATTTGTACTATTTTTTCACATTACAATGGAAAGTTTAATTTCAGTTTTAAAGGGGGTCACTCATGGGAGACTCTACTATTTAGTTTAAATAACTTTGGTCAAAACAAACATTTCAAACATGTGGTATCCAATGTTACCCCAATGGAATGAAGCTATCTAAGCACATGCTAATGGTCAAAAAGAAAAAAAGGTTGATAAAGTTATGAACTATTTTTCAAAATGTATATTTAACATATTTAATACAGTTTAAGCATTTTTTTTTTAAGTGCTCCCAAGGGTTATAAAAAAGTTGATCATAGAATGGTTTTTTAACATGACTTGACCAAAAACAAGCTATATGAGTGAATGTATAATTTTTAAATATCTTAAACTGTATCAATAAACGTTATTTGTGAAGTTTAAATGAAGAATGTCCAACTAGCACAGTCAATTTCCCTGTAACATGGGAGCTGGGTAGCAGCAAGGTGTAGTTCAGACTTATTTTTTTCCTGATAAGATTACTTTTAAATTTTGATACAAAAGACATTTGTGTACTTATAATCAGTGTATAATCATTTTTACAATTTAAAAATGTAATTCAACCAGATGCCACGAGAGGTGCTGTTTGCGAGTAAAATTGGCAAATTTGAAAATAAAATTGTAAGGAATATTTATTTCAAATCAAATTAAAACCTGAAACCTTCGGGGATAGTATACTAAATAACTTGCCAAATTTCATGGCGATTTGATGAGTGGTTTGGTCAGGCATAAAGGACAGACACAATATCATGCAAGTTGTTACACCATTATATTAATTGAAATAACTTGTAATTTTATTCAATAAGAAGTGTACAGGTAGAGAAGCACCACTGTAACAATAGATCTTCCCTCGCCTTGTCCATGGAGTTTACAACAAATCTACAAGTTACAAGAAAATACGTCCTAATCCAAATAAATAAATAGTGTGTGACGTTTTGGTAACAGCGTTGTTACCATCATCAGACAAAAGAATAATAAAATAAATGTATTTAAAAAAAAATATTTTGTCTTATGTGTTAGTAACAACACTGTTACCGAAATTTTACACACAATTAATTTATTTGGATTAGGTCTTATTTTCTTGTAGCTATAATCCAAAATGTGCTTTATCAAATCTACCAGTTATTTCATCCTATGAATAATTCACCCAGATTGTGTGCAAGCTAGACCTCCGGTGTTGACAGTATTTCCTCATTTTTTTCAATTTAATCAATCCAGATGGTTCAATGCAGGAAATATCCTCCTTTCTCTTTCACATTGCCAAAACCCATGTAGTTGCATCACCCACTTGTCAAAACATTACTCTTTATTGGGCTTATTTCCTCTAGTGAAGGCATAGTGCGGAGATCATTGATTGATGAGACCAGTTTGAGATTTAATCCATTTAGTTTAAAATAAATTATTATATTTAGTTACCACCAACATCATAGGTTTAAGCTAAGGTAATAAGACCAAATCCAAATAAACACTATGTGATATTTTCGGTAACAGTGTTGTTACCGAAACGTCACACACTATTTATTTATTTGGTCTTATTACCATTTGTTTATAATCTATAAGTCAAATTGTGCCTTATCGTCATAGGTTTAACTACGCCTTTGCAGGTCCCAAGCCCAGATGAAAAAAAGAGGAGGGGTAGCAGTAACAAGCTCACTAAAAACCTGGGCTCAGCTGGCCCGAGTGATAGTACCCTGTAAGGGCTCCAGGAATACAGCATGATCTGTACTCCATGTTAAGAGCGGCTGTCCTCATGTCAGAGGCAGGCATTTCATATTGGAGCTAAGTCGGCCTGCCACTGAGTAGTGCTCACAGTCTTAATGAAAAAAGCAGACAGATTATACTTCATCTAATCATTATGGATGTCAAATCTCCTTTGATGAGCTCTACTCATCCCCAGCAGACACCATCTCAAACTCTACAGGCTTGATACCCTGATATGATTAAGTGGAGATTAAAAAAAAAGACAAAAATTTAATTTATTTTCTTATTCTTTCAGACCAAGTCCTAAATATTGTAAGTTTTAAGAGAGTTAAGTGCTTTCTTTAATTCTTTTTATAAACAACTTTGTACCAATACCCATCTCCATAAATAAAAAAAACATTAAAATAATGTATTTGGTTTATCAACCCTGTGTATAAAATGTCTAGGTGATAAAAACAATCCATACCAGTTTTGTAAATTCAAAACATCTTTACATTTTTTACTGGTATGATCAATCAAAGGCATTGTTTTTATGAAATTTTACATGTTACTTTTGGACATGAATACCATCTTCCTGCAACTTGTAAGTTATAAAGAACTATTTAATAGAATCAATAAATAAATATAGTAGAACCTCTCTGTAAAGGACACCTAGTTGCAGAGCTAAAGTGTCCTTTAGGGAGAGATGTACTCTTAATGGAGAGTTGCTAAATTGTAAAAAATGGTAATTTTGTAAATGAAAATTGCCCTTTTGTAGAGAGGTGTCCTCTAGCATGAGTGTTCTCTCATGGAGGTTCTACTGAATATAGAAGAGACTTATCACTGGATGCTTTTAAGTCAGGGGAAGGGGGTCGGTGGAAGGATGGTCTAAACCGTTGGTTTTGGGCCGCTATGACCTGGGTTCGATTCCTGCATTGGACACTTTTTTTCTGTTAAAAAAAAAAAAGCTCTAATGGCCCCCAATTCTTGTCCAACCCCACTAGCGAGTGCAAGTAACCAAACGGGGCTCTGGCACAATTGTAAGTGCAAAGTTGAACTGCTGTGTAGACATGTGGTGTACTTACAGTAAAAGCAGTCGTCAATCTCTACCCACCATGATTATCATGGCCTGTACCACGTGCGCTAGGGATAATTTAAAATCTAGATGTACATGTCTCAAGTCGCCTGGCGGGTGTCCAACTTGCTAGTGACAATGGGGATATAGGGATAAGCCAAAAAAAAGTCAGGGGAAGAATGTTGATAAAAAAATAAATACGATTGCTTGCCATACATCACAATACAATTCAGCTGGGTGAGGTAACTTCCAGCACCTAGGGCACCATAGACTTGGGGTCAAGCCTGCTGGCTTCTCATATTGATGATTCATGCTAGGTCTTATTCAGATAAACATGTCATATGCAAATATTGGTCCTAAGTATAAATTATTGAGTTTCTTTTTAACTAGTTCACAGGAAGTAATTTTAGGAGCACATGAAATTTGCACTAGGTTCTGAGAGAAAGAAGTTTCGTCATCCAAGAGCTGACAAAGTTGATGGGCAGATTTGACAAGAGA
The DNA here is from genome assembly GCA_030710605.1 of Cordylochernes scorpioides. Classification (NCBI taxonomy): domain Eukaryota; kingdom Metazoa; phylum Arthropoda; class Arachnida; order Pseudoscorpiones; family Chernetidae; genus Cordylochernes; species Cordylochernes scorpioides. Next base: position 101,617,786 of record CP092867.1, read on the forward strand.
CTAAGTTCACAATAAAATAAATGCACTAATTTTGAATCTACATTTAACCTGTCTACAGTGCCCGATTTTAAATACGTAGTACGATGCAATTTACATTGAAAGTGACCTGTCTATAGCACCATATTTTGGTGAGTCCCAAGAGGGGGTGCTATAGACAGGTTTAACTGTATTTAATAAATCTGGCAAAAATGATTTGTTTGCATATACTCAAGTCCTCATTATTTAAATAAAAATAGCATGAAATGTTTCTTAATTTTTTCAATAAAAGAAATTGAACCAAGATTTACCATTGTTCAATTATTTAAAAGAAGTTTACAAGGTAAAAACATTTTATAACAATTCGAACAGAACTCACAGATCTCCAAGGTTATCAGTTCACATGACAGATTTCAGGATTTGTAGAGCTCTGATGCTGTTATAATGTTTTCTTCTTTCTTATCTTCACTCAATCATACTAAGGTATCAAGCTTGTAAAGCTTGAGACCTTTGATGGTGTCTGCCGGGGAAGAGTAGAGCTCATCAATGGATGAGTCAATACAGTCAATAATGTGTCTTGGTGTTGCAGGCTGAGAATTGCACTGTTATAATGTGAATGATTGAAGCTAGCTGAATTTAATTTAGAAGAAAGAATTGTGTGTGATAATACAGTCAAACTTGGATAATTTGAAGTCCAAGGGGACCAAAAAAAATCAAATTATCCAAAATTTCAAATTAAAAATGGAAATTCTATTTATAGGAAATTCTAGGGACCAAGATGAATATTCAAATTAAAGATGTTTGAATCATCCAAGTTCTACTGTAATTCATTTTAAAAGCTATTTTTGTATGTGCCAAGGTGAATTTTGTGGTAAGATTTCTATGATTCATGGCCTTGGCTCACTACCAAACATAAAGACTTGGCAGCTGGTGGCAGATGTCTCCAACTAGAGTTAGATGCTCCAGGTGGGAGTTGTGTTAAGGAATTCTTTATCCTGAATGGGAAGGTGAATTGTTTCTACCCATTTAAATAATCATTAAATAAACGGAAAAAATGCACCTCAGTTGGCTGGTATTGTGATCAGGGTGCACGGACCGATCTGATCTGCTCCATGGACAAGACACCACCACGGAAAGAAATTTAGTCTGGTTCCAGAGGTTGAAAATCACAGGCCAACCATTATTTTTCATCTACTGAGTAGCAAATAGAAAAGGTTGCTAAATTTAAAAAGCTAGAGCAAAAAGGTGTTCTAATCAAAATAGAGATGATGGTTATTCAAGTTGATATATAAAAACAATAAGTTGATACCTACTACCATGAATATTCAAATAGATGTTGTAGCTACTTTTACTGTGTATAAATAACAATTGTGAAAGGAAAAGGGTTCAGCACAATACCATTCTAAATATCTATAGAGATTACACAGATAGGCATGCTGCCACTACAGCTTTGACAAATTAGCCTCTATATACACAATGGTTATCTCTATGTATGGTGGAACACAATGATGGAAATGGTCAACATGCCAGGACAACAATGGCCCCTAAAGAAAGAAAATACCTCCTCCCTCACAAAAAAGATAAATTTGTCAGGAACAGATTCTTTGGGGTTGGTCAGTTTGACAACCAATCAAAGGAATAACCTCTGGTAAACTCTAATGTATCGAAATAACCTCATAGCTTTAAGTTCTAATTTGGTATCAATACAGTAGAACCTCCCTGTAAAGGATACCTAATTGCAGAGCCAAAGTGTCCTTTAGGGAGAGGTGGCTTCTTACCGGAGAGTTGCTAAATAGTAAAAATGGTAATTTTGCAAATGAAAACTGTCCTTTATAGAGAGGTGTCTTCTAGAATGATAGTTATCATGGAGGTTCTACTGTATCTAAATATTTGATGATAAACCATATATTGAATTGAGATAATATTCCCTTTAAAACAACCGGAACTGGACAACAGGAACTGTGTTCATTTAGCAAGTTTTGGTCCTCATTAGTGCAGAAGCAGCTATGACTATGTAAATTGGGTATGTACAGGACCTTTGGGAGAGGCCACTGCTCATCATAAAAACAGCTCGAGGAGCATGAACTCATTGAATTTGTGTAATCTTTACACAAGGGGATAAGAAAAACAACAACAATTGGTTATATCAATCAGCTTTCAAACATCATTTTATACAGGGTGGTCCATAAGTCCCAAACCCTTTTTTATTAAAAATTAAAAGGCAAACTAGAATAAAAAACTAACTTTTTTATTTTAGGTAATAGATTAAAGCTTATAGTTATACAGTAGAACCTCCCTGTAAAGGACAACACCTGATTGCATAGCCAGTCCTTTAAGGGAGAGGTGTCCTCTTACCGGAGAGTTGCTTATTTGTAAAAATTGTAATTTTGTAAATGAAAACTGTCCTTTGTAGAGAGGTGTCTGCTAAAGGGAGGTTCTACTGTAGTTTTTGATTCTAGTTTGCCTTTTAATTTTTAATAAAAGTTTTCAGGACTCATGGGCCATGATATGGGCCACTCTGTATAGTGTTGTCTCTTATCCCCTTGTGTAAAGATTACAAGAATTCAATGAGTTCATGCTCCTCGAGCTGTTTTATGATAAGCAGTGGCCTCTTACAAAGGTCCACCCTGTATAGTAAATATCTTAACTTTGGTATTCATATAAATCAAGATGCAGGAGATCTCTCATCTCACATTTTAAAGAAAATTCACATTCTCTAGATGGCCTTCTAAGAAGGATTCATCTTACTGATGTTTACGACAGTGTTTTTATAAAGCCTTAAGTAGGCAGGCAATCATCATTAATGTTGGAGTTCCAAACATAAAAAAGAACCATTATCTAAACAATGTGTTTGGAAACCTTCCTCTAATTTCCTCCCAGTCTTACACAACATTGAGCAGCACAACAGAGAAGTGGCAGGATTCATGTACCTATCCCACCAATTATTGAGTAGAATCGATAAGGCACAATTTGGATTATAGATTAGAACTACAAGTTAATCATCTATTGAATTGTATTAAATTGATATGGCACAACTTGGATTATAGATTATAAAACAAGGTAATAAGACCAAATCCAAATAAATAAATAGTGTGTAACGTTTTGTAACAGCGTTGTTACCATCTTCAGACAAAAGTACTGAATGGATTATAAACACAAGTGTGTTACCTTGCGTTTATAATCTATAATCCACAAATTGTACCTTATCATTCAGTACTTTTGTCTGAAGATGGTAACAACACTGTTACCGAAACGTCACACACTATTTATTTATTTGGATTTGATCTTATTACCTTGTTTTTGAATTGTATTAAATCCTCCAAAAAAAGACCTCTGAGAAAACCCCAGGACTATAATAGAAAAGTTAGACATTGGAACCAAATTGAGATCGTTTAACCGACTTGAGGAATGAGCAACAACAATACTACAAGGTAATATAAGGGGGTCGGTGGAAGGATGGTCTAAACTGTTGGTTTTTGACCTCTACGACCCTGGATCGAATCCTGCATTGGACACTTTTATTCTAATAAAAAAAAAATTATCCAATGGCCCCAGATTCTTGCAAAACTCCAACCCCACCAGCGAGTGCAAGTAATCAAAAGAACTCTGGCACATTTATAAGTGCAAAGTCGAATTGCTTTTCACATGTGCAGTCAAGTGGTGCACTTACAGTAATGGGTACAGTTCTACCCACCATGATTATCATGGCCTGTACTACATGTACTAGGGATAATAAAAAACAACAACAAGGTAATATAAGTACAAACCCAAATAAATAAACAGTGTGTAACATTTCAGTAACTGGTCACACACTATTTATTTATTTGGTCTTATTACCTTGTAGTTATAGGAATGAGTACTTTTGATGCTCCCTGAACATTCAGTTTTGTCTTGTCCAATATGCTCCTCCACTGGCCCTACCTAGTTCACGGGACCAACCAAACACTATGTACAGTAGAATCTAGCTAGAGGACACCTCTCTACAAAGGACAGTTCTTTTTGTCAAAATTAGAATTTTTGCTATTTAGCGATTCTCCAGTAAGAGGACACCTCTCCCTAAAGGACACTTTAGCTCTGTAACTAGGTGTCCTTTACAGGAAGCTTCTACTGTAGCAGCTTTGATACCATCACTTTGGATTTCATAGTTAAGAAAGAAATTTGTAGGCACCAGTTATATCTACTGGCTGTACCCTAGTGATGTTGGAAGATCTAGTAGTTATATCATCTATGTAGTAAGAAGAAAGCGAAGACACAATATATATATATTGTATAACCTTGTTAATTCAACCATATTTTCATGTCCCGACCTCCAGCCTATCAAAAAAACAAATGTTATTTCAACCAAATGATAATTCAACACCATCAACCATCATTCAACAGATTTTTAAAATAAAATTTCAACATTAGATATTTCTTGATTATATACAAATTTATTGCTAACAATACAATACTTTGTCATGTGTGGCACAGCAGCTGGAGTATGCACACTGTATTTAAAAGTGTTACAATGCATCACACATATTGCAGGCGATGTCGCAAGCAATTTTGATTACTCTGAGACTATTTAGGCCTAACACTAGTAACTTCTATGATAGTCATGTTCTCTGCTATTTGAAATTACTTATTGTCACTATAATATTTGCATAGTTTCAATATCTCAAATTTTTTATAATATCTTTTTTATGTAAATTTTTGTCTAATATTTTCATAAAAGGAGACTTGTTTGTAGTGTATTGTCAATAAAGTATAAAGATAAGGCACAATTTGGATTGTAGATTATAAACACAAGGTAATAATACCAAATCTAAATAAATAAATAGTGTGCGACATTTTGGTAACAGTGTTGTTACCGAAACATCTCACAATATTTATTTATTTGGTCTCATTACCTTGTGTTTATAACCGAAGAATATTTGAGGAATATAAAAACTTAGGTAAGTTAGATAGGCAAGGATTACCTCAAGAAAAATTTGGTTAAATGTGGCCATTTTATCATGTAGTGTGCAACAGGTCATTGAAAGAAAAATGGGTCCTTCAATTGGTGGTGAAAAAAACTTCCAAAAAAACATGTGAAAAATATGTGATTATAAAGTTCAATTTAATTATGATTAAGCACAATATGGAGAACTCCGCCTTTGCTGGCCCCAAGCCCGGATGAAAAAGGAGGAGCGGGAGCAGTAACAACTCACTAAAAAACCTGGGCTCAGCTGGCCCGGCTGATAGTACCCTGTAAGGGCTCCAAGAATACAGGATTAGCAGTGTTTGTACTCCATGTTAGGAGCAGCTGCACATGGCGTCTGTTTCTCATGTCAGAGGCGGCCATTTCTTTTGGAGCTAAGTCGGCCTGCCACTGAGCAGTGCTCCCAGTCTTAATGACAAAGACATTCTACTTCACCCAGACCCTGATATGATTGAGTAGAGATAAAGAAGAAGAAGACAATTTGGATTATAGATACAAGAAAATAAGACCTAATCCAAATAATTTAATAGTGTGTCACTTTTCAGCATTGTTACCATAATCAGACAAAAGAATAAATGAGAAAAAATATCTAGGTACTATTTAAGAATATGCTGTGAAATTTTTTATTTATTCTTTTGTCTGATGATGGTAACAATGTTGTTACCGAAACTTCACACACTTTTAAATTATTTGGATTATGTCTTATTTTCTTGTATCTTTAATTTAATTAGAAACACAAGGTAATAAGACTAAAATCCAAATAAATGAATAGTGTGAGGTTTTTGTTAGCGAAACATTACCTAATATTTATTTCTATTTAGTCTTATTTTACCTTGTGTTTCTAATCTATAATCCAAATTATGTGTACCTTATCATTTTTCATTCAATTAGTTAGAAAAATAGCTTGAAAGATGACTCAAAATAGGTAAGTTTTTATTTTGGGGCAATGTATCATGGCACATCAAAGGTGATGCAAGAAATTGGGTAGGCCAAATATCAGGGAACAAGTTAAATAAAGGTTTAGTTTTGTTCTACTAGATTGTGCTCTGCCATCTAAAATGATCATGGGAACGCAGCCATGTTATGCCTTTTTTTGTTTTAATATATATCGGGCCACGCCACATCACGGGCCTGTGATGGACATTTTTTTTTTTTAGCCCAACACATACAATTGCGCAAAAGTTGGGGTTGATTTCTCTTTGTAACAATTTTTAATAGCCTTCTTTTTTTTTTTTATCTCTTATAATATAAAAGTTATATTTTATTATTTTAACATTTTCTGAAATTTTGCCTGTGTGGTTTCACTTTGAAAGATTTGGAAATGGCCCTTTTTTTTTCTTTAGTAATAACGTTTTTGTTTTTAGAATGTCTTTATTTTCTTCATTTTGGAAGGCATTTTTATTTTTTCTATTGCAAATTTAATGGATGCAAAGATTTTCCATTTAATAAAAAGTATAATTTTAAGAATTTATACAACATAGAGCAAAAATAGAATGTAAATCAAAACAAACAATGCCGCTAAATTTATTGTTTTGAAAACGCAATCCGAGAGCTGAAACATGCTCAAAATTTTGTTTTAATTTTTTTAAATTACAATTTTAAGTTTGTTATAAGCATAGTATTTTTAATAGATTTTATCATTTTGGGATCAAAAATAGGTTCGTTATAGGGGTAGTTCGTTATTTTAAAAATCACAAAGTTCGCTATAACGATGGTATTTTCAATGGAATGGAATTAGGAATCGTCGTAGGTTCGTTATATCCAGGGTTCGTATTAGCGGGGTTTTACTGTATATACAAATGGCCAGACAAAGTTATTTGGACATATGAGATCACAAGTGACATTCTGTTTGAAATGTATTTTGTATCATGACAATGCTCATCCATTCACAGGTTTTGTGATCACTTGAGTGATAAACCTGGAATTTTCTGTGGGAATCTTCCTCTTTTTTGGACTCAAATTACTTTTTCCTATATAAATCCTTTATACTAAAAAAAAAAAGGGGAGGGGGTTTGAAACAATAGAATCAATTCTCTACATGACTGAATAAGTAAAATATTTAGAAATAACAAAAATAAAAAATGCCAAGATTGGTTTTGCCAATAAAATGTCTAACAAGTAGGAGACAACTGCTAAAATATCATATACAGTACAACTACCTCCCTGGAACAGACACCACCTAATTGCAGAGCCAAAGTATCCTTTAGGGAAAGGTGTCCTCTTACTGTAGTTGTCAAATTGTGAAAATGGTAATTTTGTAAATGAAAACTGTCCTTTGTAGAGAGGTGTCCGCTAAAGGGAGGTTCTACTGTAGTTGTCAAATTGTGAAAATGGTAATTTTGTAAATGAAAACTGTCTTTTGTAGATAGGTGTCTGCTAAAGGGAGGTTCTACTGTAGTTGTCAAATTGTGAAAATGGTAATTTTGTAATTGAAAACTGTCCTTTGTAGAGAGGTGTCCGCTAAAGGGAGGTTCTACTGTATATATCACTGGCCAGGTTTTGCACAATTTCTCCTTTGGTGAAAGTTTTCCAAAAAGATATTGCTTTAATGAATAGCTACAAGAAAATAAGACCTAATCCAAATAAATTAATAGTGTATGGCATTTCAGTAACAACGCTGTTACAGATACGTCACATTCTATTAATTTATTTAGATTAGTTCTTATTTTCTTATAGCTATAATCTACTAGCCGAATGACCCGGGCAACGCCCGGGGTTTACCCGATTAAATGCTTTTATTAAAATACTATTCGTTACAATTATATATTGGCGCCGTGGATGTCATTCTTGTATAATATATAAATGAGTTTTAAGAATTGTAAAAAAAATTGCATCGGCCGGGAATCGAACCCAGGGCGCCCGCCACTATAATATATAAATGAGTTTTAAAAATTGTAAAAAAAAAAATGCATCGGCTGGGAATCGAACCCGGGGCACCCGCGTGGCAGGCGAGCATTCTACCACTGAACCAAAAGCAAACGGTGACAGAAGTGTCTCGCGCATTGGCGGCACCAAATGATGGGTGGGGTGGGGGGGGGGGGGGGGGCAAAGGTGGCGTGATCGTAGCCGACCAATAGGAGGGCGCCGGCAAACCGTGACAGAGGCCATGACGCTCGTAACTGTATATAGAATAATCCAAATTGTGCTTCATCATCTGCTTTAATGAATGTTATTTATAATGATTATATCATTGCCTCTCTATTCAGTACATAGGAATGAATTATTTTTATCATTACCATTTCTAACTATAAGGTGTGTTATCCCAAAAGTTCATAAACACCTGTAACAAATTCCAAATATATATCTGTAGGGTTAAATAATTCCAATTGCCACACCTAGATGGCGCTGTATTAATTATTCTTTTTAAAATTATTTTATATTTTAATGTAAACAATATATTTCTTTTTTGTTAGAATACCATTTAACTAAAAATTGTATGCCTAAATAAGTCGAGAGACTTTTGAAATAAAAACAACTTTTAGTGGCTAACCGTGTCTGTGGTGATTAATGATCCTACATATCAATATAATTTATATGTTATATAAAAGAAAGAGATTTTCCTGCTGATTTTGGAATATTTTTTATCGAGAATTATTAGCTGCTGCTTGATTTTGGTATCCACGAGTATTTTACGATATTGTTCTGCAGTCGTGGGAATAATAAAATAGTTTTGATCAGAGATTTCTTTATTTGAGCTAAGGAATATATATATGAAAAACATAATTTGATAAAAAGTACCGCCTGGCTTAAGGCGAGTAGAATAAGGATAACAAAAACTTATTTACATAATGTACAAAGATTTGAGCCGGCCATCAGGAAACAACAACAATGAGTTTTTATAGGGGAAGAGTGACCTCTGGCGGTCGATTTAGCAGAGTATATTTGAATCTATGAAATATAATTTAAATAAAATAATATTTTAATATAACATATATATCTAAATTCAATTTTTGCAAGTGTTTACCAACTTTTTGGGACAACCTTGTAAAAATATTCACCTAATTTGATGATAAATATCCTAAGAAAAACATATTATGCCAGAAATGATAAATGTTATCAATAGATGTCAATAATTGTTATAATTAAAATTTTGCAAATTTTAATTTCTAAACTATTATAGACGCATATGATTTTTTAAAAAAATAAACAATTTCTACTGTCCTTACTGCAATGGAAAAATGGGAGGGCCTGGTTCATCCAGTGGTGAATCCTTCCAGTAGTTTCGCCAGTTTAATCTACCATACTGCTGTAATATTGCATTTTTGGAACTTCCTCTTATAGTGATACTGATGCTAGACTCTTAGAATGGGTATTTTAGATGAACTATGGACATAAGCTTTGAGGACAGCAGAATTACATACATTTATAAATATGCATCATAATAAAATTTAATTTCAAATTATTCCAGAATAAAAATTATAGAATCATAATGAGAATATGGGTGAAGCCATGTCATTCAGCCAGCGACAACATAAAATCTAGGTCCCAAGTGATGATGTTAAAGTTTGCTGGTAAATATTTTCCATGGGCATGTCTTTTTTGTCATTTCCTGGTACTTTTTGCAGGGATCTTGTAAATTGGAAAGTACAGTAAAACCTCCACGAGAGAACACCTCTCTACAAAAGACAGTTATAATTTACAAAATTTTTTAAAATATATATTATACTTTCTGAAAATAGAGCAATCCATACTTAAATCATTAGATAGTTAAAAGGCATATATTGGCAAATAAATATTTTATTCAATCCAATATATGCCTTTTTATTATCTAATAATATATATATATTTTTTGCTTATCCCTAGTACACGTGGTACAGGCCATGATAATCATGGTGGGTAGTTAGCGACTGCTTTTTACTGTAAGCGCACCACATGTCTACACATGTGAAAAGCAGTTCGACTTTGCACTTACAAATGTGCCAGAGCCCCATTTAGTTACTTGCACTCGCTGTTGGGGTTGGACTTTTGCAAGAATCGGGGGCCATTGGAGCATTTTTTTTTTTTAAACAGAAAAAAGTGTCCAGTGCGGGAATCGAACCCGGGTCGTAGTAGTCGAAAAACAAACTGTTTAACCAGCCTTCCACCGAACCCATCTAATAATATTATAATGTGAGTAAAACTTTGATGAGATGTATAAAGGCCAATTTTTGTGAGGGATATGATACTCTAGTTCATAAAAAGCTTCTTTTTGAAAATTCATAAAAACAAGGATTCATATCCTTGATCAATGGCCTCCAATTCTTGCAAAAGGCCAACCCCACTAGTGAATGCAAGTAACTAAACGGATCTCAGACACACTTGAAAGTGTAAAAGTCAAACTGCTTTCTACATATGTAGACATGTGATGTACTTACAGTAAAAGCAGTCGCCAACCTTTACCCAACACCATTATCATGGCCTGTATCAAAGACATTAAAAATAAAATTGAAGAATAATCATCCTAGCAGCCTTAACCTGCGATATATATGACATTATAATTCTAAGGGTGTCAAGCTTGAGACTTTTGATGGTGTCTGTCAGGGAAGAGTAGAGCACATCAATGGATGAGTCAATACAGTCAATAATATGTTTTGGGGTTGCAGGTTGACACTTAGTACATAGTGGGAAAACCTTGCAACCATTCTGGAAGTATGTACGTAGATGACCAGATTTAAGTCTGGAAATAAAAGACTGTTGTTCTCTTGGGAGGACAGAACCAGTTATTGTCCCTCCTGCTGTGTACCAGTCATGTGCAGCATTAGATTTCCATTCCTGCAGGTATTGGGTTTTGATGGTACAGAGGAAGTCTCTTTCGTCTAGTTGGGTGGTAGATTCCCTGGCTTTAGGTATAGGCCAAGAGCTCCAGCCTTTGCCAGAGAGTCTGCCAGCTCATTACCAGGAATTTCAATGTGAGCTGGGAGCCATTGCACTGTGAGAGCTGTCAGTTTATAAACTGAAAGGTGTGTCTAGGGTAGGAAAGTGAGATTTTTTCCAGGATCTTATCTTTGTAGATAGCAATAACACTGCCAGAGACAGTCCAGTTTCAAGTTGGCTACCACAGTGTAAATTGTGATGTCGAAGAAGGAGCTATTTTCCTCAATGATTTGGAGGCTAAGAGCTTTAAGTAATTCTGGCTGAGTTTCATGTTTGTGGGGATTGGCTGGTAGACGAGGGAAACAGATGAGTTTGTTGCGAGTTCTGTGTGGGGGATAGAAGTTCTGTGTTTGGGATTAATTGGGATGTCTAAAAGATTAGTGTTGTGAGCCAGGTTGAGAGGAGTGGGGCATTTTAGTCTGGTTTGGGACCCAATTTCTAATAAATTTTCCTGTAAGATGTTCTTTTGGAGAGTTAATCTTTTTGGAAATGAATTTTGAGAAGCAGATTTTTTTGCTTAGGTGCAGGGGAAGAAGGTTGGATTCGAGTTCTGCAATGTGATTTGGGCAGGATCCTCGAAGCCCGCTGATGATTTTAGCTGCGCATGCTTGGATTCTCTCTATTTTGGATAAGTTAGTTTTACTTGCATTGATCCAGGCTGGTGTAGCATATTCCAAAATAGGTCTTACGAGTGCAAGGTATGTTGTGCATAAGATATTGGCATTTGCACCCCAGTTTAAGCCTGATATTTTTTTCAGGATTCTGAGTCTATTCTTAGCTTTGTTTATCATGGTGTCAATATGTTTTTTTAAAAGTGAGAGCAGGGTCAAGAGCGACACCCAGAATCTTGGGGAATCTGAATATTGAGTTGTTCTTCACTGTCATTATTTAAACCTACAGTATAGGGGTTCGGTGGTTTAAACCATTGATTTTGGACCGCTACGGCCCGGAATCGAATCCCGCATTGGACACTTATTTTTTTCTGATATAAAAAAAAAAAAATGTTCCAATGGCCCCCAATTCTTGCAAAAGTTCAACCCCACCAGCGAATGCAAGTAATCAAACAGGGCTCTGGCACATTTGTAAGTGCAAAGTTAAACTGTTTTTCACATGTGTAGACATTTGGTGCACTTACAGAAAAGCAGTCGCCTGCCTGTACCCACCATGATTATCATGGCCTGTACTACATGTACTAGGGATAAGCAGATAAACAAAATTGTTGCATTATTCAACAACACTTAATTTCAGGTATGAAAGCTGGATATTGAATTACATTTTTTAAAAAGAAAAATCCCCGGTAGCCTGCTGATGTTTTCATCTCTCTCAACATCTTTTCTAAACCATTTGATTTCATAATGTGTCATTAAATAATATTGTTTAGATATACAATGCTGTGGTAAAATTTCTCATTCAGTACTTTTGTCTGAAGATGGTAACAACACTGTTACTGAAACTTCACACACTATTTATTTATTTATTTGGATTTGGTCTTATTATCTTGTTTTATAATTTGAATAAATATAAATAATATGCTTATAAATATTAAAATTGCTATTAAATAATTGTAATAATTTAGATAAGGCACAATTTGGATTATAGATTATAAAAACAAGGTAATAATTTATACTTATATAAAAAAGACAATAAATCGTGTGCAATAAAATTGTAACATTAGTTATAAAATTGTGGAATTTACATATTGTAGCAAAATATTATTTTATTAACAGATTATCTATTTTGATATTTATATTTTGTTACTCTGTAAAATTCCCTCATTGCTTATCTTGTATCAGATTGTTCTTACCTTAAATAAATTGCTGTGTCACCCTGAAGTTTGTCTTTCCTAATTTTCCACGTAGCATTTTGATGATTCGATTTAAAATAATACAATTTTCAAAATCAAACGGGGCTCTGGCATATTTGTTAATGCAAAGTCGAACTGCTTTTCACGTTTGTAGACATGTGGTGCACTTACAGCAAAAGCAGACGCCAACTTCAACCCACCATGATTATCGTGGCCTATACCACATGTACTAGGGATATGCAAAAAAAACACAATTTTCAAATATCGTTGTAAAACTTTACATTTTTATATTTTAAGGAAACATCTTAAAAGTTTATTAAAATTATTTTATAGAACATGTTTTTAAAGTTAACTATCAATTATTTTATAATATTTTATGAAAATTTAAAACTATTATAGCCACGTTATGATTCTTTTAAAAATAAAATAATTTCTATTGTCGTTACTGCAATGGAAAAATTAATCGGCAGTAGAAATTGGTTTATTTTTAAAAAATCATACGTGTCTATAATATATAAAGAGATAAAGGTCGCCTCTCCCGTCAAAATAGATGTCAAAAACCTGACACCATCTTTGAAGGGTGAGGTGACCTTTGTCTCTTTAGATCAATATCCTCCCGGCAAAATTTCCAAATTTCCATTTACATCTATTTGAAATTTTCATAACAGATGGAGCGCTAATGTATTACAATATTTTATATTTATTCTACTTTCTAATTTTGTTGTCACAAATTCTGAATTGTATTTACAATATTTTAGAATGTGCTTAAAAGTCCAACCCCACCAGCGAGTGCAAGTAACCAAACGGGGCTCTGGCACATTTGTAAGTGCAAAGTCGAACTGCTTTCACATGTGTAGACATGTGGTGCGCTTACAGTAAAAAGCAGTCGCTAACTACCCACCATGATTATCATGGCCTGTACCACGTGTACTAGGGATAAGCAAAAAAAGAAAAAAAAAAAAAAAGAATGTGCTTGATATTAATTTTTTGTTTGTATTATATACGTGTTTTGTTACAAGCATCATTGGTATGGCAAACATTCAATAGGGGAGAATTTGGGTGAAGCTGTCAGGTTTCAATTATGTGGTTTCATTCAAAAAAGGAATTGAAACTCAAATTACTGACTGCTTATCAAGAGCACCGTCAACCAAGAATTTGTCACCACTGACATGATTATCCGGGCGAATCCCTCAAGACCTGAAGGTTGGACGTTGTCTATTAAATGGGAAGGAGTCTTTTCGAAAGTGGAGGGAGAATGTAATATAGATATTATAAGGTAACGATTACTCTCTGTGTAATATCTAGTTTATCAACATAGTTTGAAAACACGGTTGTGTTAATGTGTCTCTTGAACTTTCAATGCAGTGTCTACTGTGAATATCAGTGTTTGAGATTTCTACCAAAACTTAACAGTAGAAGAAATTGTTAGGGAGACAGATAAAGTACTTTAATTAAAAAGGCATATATTGTATCAAAATATAATTGATTTATTAATATTTCAGTTGGCTGAACGCCAACCTTTTTCAAGGTATAACAACATATTAATGTCCGCAACATAACCAACTGAAATATTGGTAAATAAACACAAGGTAATAAAACCAAATCCAAATAAATAAAGTGTGTGACGTTTCGGTAACAGCATTGTTACCATCTTCAGACAAAAGTACTGAATGAGTTCTGACAAAAGTACTAAAATTTTAAATTTTGATCCAATATATGCCTTTTTAATTAAAGATATTTTTATGGATTGCTCTTATTTTAAAAAGATAAAGAACTATGGGAGCTAAAACAAGAAATAAAATCAAATTCCATTGAAAGTGACTACATCCTAAATAGGAGTTTTATAGAAAAATAAAAGGGTAGTAATTCCAAAAAGTCTGGAAAAGTAAACTGGAAATATTAGGGGATCTACATTTTACTTGGTTCTAATTGATGCAATGTCTTGCTGGGCGGAAATCAAAGCCATTCATGAACACCCAAGCTCTTTCAATGCCATCAAACTTCTAATTGAGATCCTTTCAACCTATGGATATCCCTTTATCAACAACAAAAAGCCTTTATTTAGGGTCACTGACCCTATACAGGATTCACCAGAGGTATGCATAAGAACAAAGCAGTGAGACAAAGGAAATAACAATATAGACAGAAGAAAAAAAAAATAAGAAAGAGAAAGAGGGAAGCAAGAAAAACAACACAAAAAGAGATATCCCTTTATCATGGTTTTGGACAACGCATCAATATTCTCTTCTCACTTGGTGAGACTTTTTCAAAATACTGCTACGACAAAAATTCATAGCGCCGAGACACCCAGCAACAAATGGGCTGACAGAAAGGAAAGTCCAAACTCTGAAAATATACTTGTACTGGGATCAGTTGGATAAATTAAGAAAAAGACATCTCCTGATTGTGCAAAGTTTCTGATGGCTTGTGCCATATGTCGTAATAAACATCAACTATTCATTGATTCTTTTTTTTGCTTATCCCTAGTACACATGGTACAAGCCATGATAATTATGGTGGGTAGTTAGTGACTGCTTTTACTGTAAGCGAACTACATATCTACATATGTGAAAGCAGTTCGACTTTGCACTTACAAATGTGACAGAGCCTCGTTTGGTTACTTGATTTTACTTGACCATTGGAGCATTTTTTTTGTATTCGTTTATAAATTGTACAGGGTTTTTTCATTCTATATTTTTTTTTTTAAACAGAAAAAAGTGTCCAATGTGGGAATCAAACCCGGGTCGTAGTGGTCGAAAACCAAACGGTTTAACCAGCCTTCCACCGACCCCCTAGTTTGTTGATTTTTAATTATTCCAGATATATTTGGCCAATTCTGGGGAATAGTTAAAAATCAACAAAAAGTTGATATTTATTCTGACAGATGGCACAAGTCATCAGCAACTTTTAGTTGCATAATCAGGAGATGTCTTTTTCTTAATCTTTGATGAGTGAAAACTTACCAATTCAACAGAAAATTTGAAATATACTCCTTGATATCATCTCCATTAGCAAATGGAAAATCACCATCAGAAATGTACCTGAACAGACAGGTTTGAATAAGACTTCCTTTTCAAGAAGTCTCAGCAGCTTATTCAACCCTCCTCTTACATGAAGTTTCCAGGTGGGAGAACACATGTTCAAGCATTTTGGAAAATCGGAACTATTAAACAAAATCTAGGAAAACTTCACTACCTCATTGAACTGGAGGAAGGTCAATCTCTTTAATGCCATATCAGATTAAGGATTCAGAAATTGGACATTGAAAAGAAAAAAGACCACATTCGATGAATCTACACTTGGCTATAAATCGACACCGAATCAGCCCTAGTCAGACCTTGATATGATTAAACATTCCAGGGACTCCAATCCAAAACCTCAATGTCCGATCCACCACTATGCAGATCAGGAACGATCTGATTCCTCTTGTCTATTCAAGAGGAATCAGAGCCATTCCTAAGTAGAGGGAGACTGTTTATTATAAGTTATTGATTACTCTGTGTAATATTTAGTTTGAAAACACTGCTTTGGAGTGAAAATAAAATGATCCATACCTCTCAAAAAGGACATACCTTAAAACCGACAAAATTTCCTCTGAATGGCTGTTATAAGGTATGTTCAAGTATGGATCTTCCCTCCAAAATGACAAGAATTGTGTTGGCAATTTTTTTTTATATTAAGTGAATATGAAAATATTGAATATACAGTTGAACTTCTCTTTAGCGGACACTTCTCTACAAAAGACAGTTTTCATTTGCAAAATGATCATTTTTACAATTTAGCAACTCTCCGGACACCTCTCCCTAAAGGACAATGGCACTGCAATTTGGTGTCCTTTACAGAGAGGTTCTACTGTACTTTATTTTTTATAAAAAAAAAAAAACCTCGTATATAACACTATTTTTAAACATGAAAGATTTAGAACAGGCTATCTCAAGTCAGTGAAGATAGAAAATAATAACAAAATCTATCTCACTTGCTCAAAATGTAGCTTGGCACCAAAGCTGTTTGATGATAAACAGCAGCCTCTTCCAAAGGTCCTGTTTAGTACATCTAATGCAAGCCAAAATGTGTTTTGGAGCTGCAGGTGCCAAGTTACATTTTGGGCAAGTGGGGTAGATTTTGTTGTTACTTTATATCTTCAATGGCTTGAAATGACAAAATATGCATTTAAAAAAAAAAGGGGGTGATTATTTTCGCCAATGGCAAGTAGGCTTAACCATAGTAAAACACTTGGCAGTCACCTTGACACTAAAATGTTTTGAATTCAATTTTTAAAAATGCAAAAAATTTGTAAAATTATTTATATACTCTTGAATTAAAAAAGGTATGCCCTAATCGCTTACATGAGATTTTAGATGGCAGAGTGCCATCTAGTTGAACAAAAATATTGGAATGGAACTATAAATGTTTATTTAACTTGTTCTGTGATATTTGGCCAACATGTCTTTTTTGTTTCTAATATCAACACCTGGTCATTCTTATATATTTTCATATATATATTACACATTCTTAAGCTTTTTTCCCCAAGAAATCCCTAAATACATTCGTCCAAATTTTTATAATACTCAATTTGTTACAAACCACAGAAATTTCAAAAGTTTTTTAAATAGAATAAAGGCAATGGAGGATTCAAGTTGCTTTTGTGGTATTGAGGAACAAACCTCAAGACATCTACTGATCGATTGCCCAGCATTTCAAGATTATAGAATGAAGAATGAACTAGTTGTTTGTGAACGATTTGATTTCCGATAAAAAATCATATTTAAAGTTCAATTCATTTTGTAAATACATTCTAAACTTTCTACAAAATCTGGATCTCTAATGTTTTCATGCGTTGAATAATGTAAATAACTTATGTAAATAAACTTTTCTCCTTCTTTGGTGCAAGTGTCCCTTGTGGGATATAGTGCTTTGGAAATAAAATAATTATATATATGTGTCATGATATATACTCTTCCAGGAATAATAAAGCAAACCTACAGTAAACCCAGAGAGAGACGGGAGGGTTAGAACCAGTCACTTTAGACATCAGCGACATTCCAAGGGGTGACTACTGGGGCCCGTTACTTGGAACCTCGGGACTTCTAGACAGTAGGGGATTGTGTGCGACACGAACGGCTGTCTCTCTCTATCTGGTTGCCTGGGTTCCTCTTCCAAACTTGTGGTGTCCTTATTTCTCTTTCCCCACCTTATTATAATGCCACATAAATACCACATAATCTTGAATAGATAAGGCACAATTTGGATTATAGATTATAAACACAAGGTAATAAGACCAAGTCCAAATAAATAAATAAATAGTGTGTGATATTTCAGTAACAGCGTTGTTACCATCTTCAGACAAAAGTACTGAATTCATTATTTTCATTATTATTCAGTACTTTTGTCTGAAGATGGTAACAACGCTGTTACCGAAACGTCACACACTATTTATTTATTTGGATTGGGTCTTATTACCTTGTGTTTATAATCTTGAATATAAAATTTAAGTTAAAAAATATTTACACTTTATTACACACACAAACATAAATTTGAGTGATGATACTGTTGTAATATTGAATCTACAATTGCTGCTGTTAATTTTGAATCTACAATTTTCCAAATAAAATTTGAAGGGACTTGTGACTTTGTCCATTATATTGTAAGGCTGTTATAGAGGTGTATACTAGATATGTTTCCAAAATAGCAAGCACAAACACACTAGGTGACATAGCTACACTAATGTTATATACATTAGTTATAACAAGATATAAAAGCTAATGGTGACAAGTTTCTTTATTGAAAAGGTAAAAGCTTGGCGAGCTACAAGGACAATAACATCCTTCAACAGGCAGAATACAAAGTTTAAAGGATGTTATTGTCCTTAGAGCTTGCCAAGCTCATACCTTTTCAAATAAAGAAACTTTGTCACCATTAGCTTTTATATCTTGTTATAAATGATATCCGGTGGTTCCTCCTATTGTAATACAGTTAAACCTGTCTATAGCGCCCTCTCTAAATAGCACCTCCCTCTCTATAGTGCCTGATTTTAAATACGTAGTACGATGTGATTTACCCTATTTTGGTGAGTCCCAAGAGGGGGCACGCTATAGACAGGTTTAACTGTATATGTTATTTCCATTTGTTATTGCTTCAAATGTAGGTTCACATTTTGGGGCAGAGTGGTCGATACATACACAATAGTGGGAAGAACTACACCAAAGTTTACTAGACCAGGCAGCAGTAGCAGCACTAGGGGTAGAAAGCCATGCACTACTACTACAGCTGGGTGTGAGGTAGTTTGTCTACACCTATGTAGAAACAGTGAAGGTGCCAGAGAGTGGTTGTTTGCACTCTCACTGGAGTGTATTGGAAGCCAAAGCAGCAAATTTTCAATGCAGGTTGTTGACATTCCAACAGATAATAGACTGATATAAGCTGTGAAATCTAAGATCTGAATCTCAAACTTTAAATTGTTTCACTGACCATTATACAAGATGTGCACATGACAGATTAGGTTTTAATTGGAAGATTCCATTGAGAGGGTTTAGAAGGAAGAGATTTTCCTCCAAGAGTAGTGAAAGAAGCTTCCTCTCCCCAGAGCTAGGGTAAGTGAGGAATGTTTCCAGACAACACTACTCTTTGGTAATCTCAGTATAGGAGTTCTCTCACAATTTGATATCAACCCATATTTTATTTATAACCCCCGACATTTCAATGACTGTCACTCTCCTCGAAGAAATGATCATTCTGCTGACACATCAGTGACAGAGAATCACTGAAATGTTGGGTTGATATATCTTCCAACCAACAAATGATCTTACAAACTGGGATATTTGAAGTATGTACTCAACCTTTACTGGAGAGTAGTTCATCCAACAATGTGAGGGCAGAGTGAAAAAGTTGGTTTAATTATTTATTTTAAAGTAGATCATCATTTCAAACATTGTTTTTTTAAATCAAGATTTTAAAAGTGATTCACAGAGAGGTGATAGAAAAAAAGTTATCAGCTGTCAAACTCTAATCACTTCTCCATTAACCTTGGGCAGTAAAAAAAATGGGTTGATAAAGGGTGACTGTCCTGTGAGACAGTGTGTTGTATGTGGTGGAGAAGGGAGAGAGGGAGAGAGAAGTTTAATGCTACGTGTGGGGAGCAGCAGGCAGTGCCCTGGCAGGGAAGCATGCAGGGAGGAGCAGCTTTCAGGAGAGGAGAAAGATTTTTTTTTTCTCTGTTGGTTTAATGATCTGGACAGCACAAGGGACGACGTGAGAGGCTTAGAACTGGGAACGGGTGCTGTCGCTTAGAAGAGCTTCATACACACCCAATAAAGAACAACTCATAATACTCTGATCTGTTTTCAATGCTAATACTACAACAGAGGATTTGTTGTCAATGTCACTTTGCTAAATGTACTCTGTCTTTATAAAGCCAATTATGTGAAAAACCATAGTAGCAGTCAATAGCACTCCTTCTCCACTGACAAGCCAAAGATTTGGAAGAGATATAAGAAGATTGGTTTAGAGAAAATGAGAGAAAGGTTAAAAGTTTGCCTTCTTGTAAAATGTCCTTTTATCTGCTTACAAATCTTGATGCTACCAATGCTAAAAGTGTCAGAACAAAGGGCCATAATAGCCAGGGTTTGATAAATCTATCCTCCCACAGAGAGGAAGTTGACACTCCACCTAACACTTGGCCATTTTGGAATACTGGCAAATGTTAACAAGGCTGTGACAATATGGGTTCTGTCAATGCCTACATGGTAGCATGCAGCAACTGACAGATGCTGGTAACAGAGTTGATGCACAAGAAACCAAGTTCAACCACCAATGCTAAAACTGCCAGAACAAAGGGCCATAATAGCCAGGGTTTGATAAATATATCCTCCCAAAGAGAGGAAGTTTTGACATTCTGGGCCATGTTGGCACCACCACACATTCAAAGAGTAAAAAGGAGCTTGAAAGGCACCATTTTGGAATACTGGCAAATGTTAACAAGGCTGTGACAATATGGGTTCTGTCAATGCCTACATGGTAGCATGCAGCAACTGACAGATGCTGGTAACAGAGTTGATGCACAAGATTTTCATTGACACTCCTGCTAAAGGACAACTCTTTAAAAAGAACAGTTTTTCATCTTCAAATTTTTTCTACATTTTTACTAATTTGCAAAACTCTTGTAAGGGGACACCTCTTATAATAAACTAGAAAAATATATAAAATGTACTTTGGCTATTCATCTAGGTGTCCTTTACAGAGATGTTCATTCTACTATACTTATTTTTTGGGACAGACCCTGTATGTGATCCCCATATTTAAGATCAAAGTTAAGGACCAAACCATCCATCCATACACATACAGAGAAGTTGCTCTCCCCCCATACAAAATAGTTTGTACAGAAAGGTGGGGAAGATGGCCCCTGTAGCATAGGTGTTAGACAGTGTTATCCCCGGCCAAAGTAAGAAGTCTACTAGGGTCAGGCAGCAAGAGAGAAGAGGGGACATTACCTGGGCTTGGTCAGCTTTGGTCAAACAAGTGCAGGTTACAGGTAGGGATAGAGACAGAGGGGCCACAAAGACTCTCACCTGAAATGAGCACATGAGGGTCTCATCGACACTCATCAGTGCTCCAGCGTTGTCAAACTCCCCGCAGTAATTGGGTGCAGAGAAGAGGGTCACCAGTTGTCTCTTGGCAAAAAACTCGTAGCCATCTTCAACAACCTTCGCAACACACCGTGTCAAAAACTGCAGTGGAGCAGGCAAGGAGAGCACGTACCTGGTGGGCACGGCAGATGAGGTCCAGGTCATGCTTGTTGAGGAACTTGGCCACAATGTCAGGCCCAAAGGTGAAGGACACACCCCGGTCGTTCTCTCCCCAGCCCAAGACATCCTTGTCAGGGTCTGACCACAGCAGATCACAGAGCAGGCCCTGGTCAGGGACATCCGTGGGCCGCATAATGCGGCGAACATTCTCCATGGATTGCAAATCTGGGCTAAGACCTGCCACCAACATCAGGTACCTCTAAGTTTTCTTTTTAAAACCAAATGAAACAATCTTACTAACATCCTTACTACGATGCAAACTATCATGTATCTCTTTTTACCTCATTCTTTGCTCATGAACCGACAAGTCTCCCAGTTTATGGCTGCCCGACCATTGTGAAGTCAAGGGCCAGCCAAACAATTCTGTTGAGAGATAAAAATCCTAAAAATATATTATATAGAGCATATAAAATATAAAGTTTTACTTTGATTACAATATGCAGTAGAACTTCTTTCTAAAAGACACCTAGTTGCAAAGTGCCCTATGGAGTGCAGCCTCTAATTGGGTAAAATAGTAATGTTATCAAAAGGAGAACTGCCCTATGTATAGACAGCTACTGTAGGTAGGTGGCAGACAACCACTATCAGATTCCCTCCACTCCTATTTCCTGCTGGTGTCACTTACCACCATGGCAGCAGAAAATTTTTTCATCCACAATGGCGGCAACAGGGAGACAGTTGAAGCAATCAGTGAATGTCTTCCACAGCTTGATGTTGTACCTCCTCTTGCCTGCAACATTTCCTCAATGTTTACATTCTGTGGAACACATTGTCTCTTATGACAGGGGTAGAGTATGTTGTTGATGTGTTGTTTCTTATTCTCGAGGAGCTCAAGGAGCATGGACTCATGAAATTTGTATAATCTCTGCACAAGGAGAAAAGAGGCACAATTTAGATTATAAATTAGCACAAGGTAATAAGACCAAATAAAGTGTGTGACATTTCTGTAACAACACTGTTACTCAAAGATCACACACCATTTATTTATTTGCATTTAGTCTTATTATCTAAATTGTGCCCTTATCAACCTGTTTCTTACCCCTTTGTGTAAAGATAAACAAATTCCATGAGTCCATGCTCCTCGAGCTGTTAGATGATAAGCAGTGGCCTTTCTCAAAAGTCCTGTTTAGTGCATATAATGCAAGCTAAAATGTGTTCTGGAGCTGCAGCTACATTTTGGGTAAGTGGGGTAGATTTTGTTGTTATAATTCTCAATGGCTTGAGAGATAGCCTGTTCTAAATCTTGTTAGTGGGGGTAAAGTATTATCAGTGAAACTGATTGAACATTAAATAGCATCCAACATTTTGAACCTATATAAATCTCAACTAACACCGACTGAAACTACCTTCATCTCCAAGGAGTTAAGACAAAGATTGGTCACAAAACCACTGAAACTTATAGGCGGAGTGGAAATTGGCATCCTTAATTAGAGTAACCAAGATAAAAACAAGAGTCAGAGACAAGTGGTCATCGGTACCTTGAGCCAGACAACAAAACCTCCGCACTTGATAGAACTATATCCAGAAACCTACCAAACAGATTTGATCATCACCCAATAGGATAAAAGATGGTGGTGTTGGATAGATTAGATTTCCAAAAAACAAACTAACAAAATTCATCTCAGATGATACCATATTCGTTCCCAGTTTTAGAAAAAGAAAGGACCAAGCATGAACTATGCAAATTAAAAAGAAATAATATTGTTGAGAAATATATTGTCGCGTTGAAAAAGTAGACGCGAGGAGAGGTAAATCCAACTGAACTTTATTCTCTCTAACTCTCAACCTTAAAATCTACGCGCATCTACGAGGGTGAGTAGAAAAGTAAGGTCTCCTATTTTTTTTTCATAGAAAAACACATTTAATCACAACTTTTTATACATCATTGGAAAGGTTGGACACTTTGCTATTTTTCTACATAGTCGCCTTGATGCTTAATCACTTTTTTCATCCTGTCAACCAACTTTGTAATTCCGGTGTTGTACCACTCTCCCGCCGCCTCTTTGAACCACTTGTCGACCCACCTGGCGGACACCTTTCTGTAGCCGAGGGTCTCAGACACAATCTTGTGCACGGAGAAGTGGCTGCAATCTTCATTCAGGCCATCCTCGATCTCTTCAAGGGTTATCCGCCGGTTTGCGCGCACCATTTCGTCGATTCGAGCCACGGTTGATTCCGGCAAACTCGGCCGCCCAGACCGCTGTTCATCATGGACGTTTATCCACCCCTCGTTAAACTCCCAGCACTATTTCCGCACATTTTTGATGTCCATGCACTTCTCACCATACACTTCCACTAACTGACGGTGAATTTCGACCAGAGAATTATTTTCGCATTTAAAAAGCGTATAACTGAGCGCAACTCGCACTTGGCGGGAAAGCTAAGGGGAAGCTCCATCGCGAACGGCTGCCAGACAGCGACTGAGCGTCCCAAGAACACCGGGAAGGTTCTAGGCGGTAGAGGGGGAACCAAGGAAGGCAGCGGTGTTGTCGGATTTCACCTAGCAACGCGCGTTCGGAAATTATCTCGTATATAGAAGACCTTACTTTTCTACTCACCCTCGTATATAGCCATATGACACAATTAAAAACTTATATAAATCAATACAATCTAAAAATTATTCAAACAAATCAACCACGCTACAATATTTGTTCCTAATACAAATACTGTAGCAATATATCTACATAGTAATAAGACCAAATAAATATGATGTCTCTATAACATTTCACACACTATTTATTTGGTTTATCACTTTGTGCTTCTAATTTACATATTCCAAATTGTACCTTATCAGTTTGTTCCATCCTATGTAAATAATGTGGTGTCAGGTATGTGGGAGAAGTATGAACACAACACATACATTACAATATATAGAAGCATAGGTCGCCTCTCCCGTCAAAATAAACGTCTAAAACCTGACGCCATCTATTGACCGTCGCCGCAACTAGCGGCCTTGGGTCGGTGACAAAGCCAGTAGTTGCGCCGCTAGTTGCGGCGACGGTCAATAGATGGCGTCAGGTTTTGACGGAAGAGGCGCCCTATGCTTCTATGGATTAATTTCCTCCCAGCAAATTTTCGGTCTATATTACAATATATATATTTAGCCTATCAGAACCCACCATCTATTATTCCCAAATCAATAGCAAACCACAAGGTTCTGGAAGCCATCAATCTCCACCTCATATTTATAATAGGCCTAATGCCTGGAAATTAAAACATTAAACACCTGACCATTAAAAAAAAATTCTCTCTCTCTATATATATAGTCAAACCTGTCTATAGCGCCCCCTCTTGGGACTCACCAAAATAGGATGATATAGAGAGGGGGTGGTGCTATAGACAGGTCACTTTTAATGTAAACCGCATCGTACTAGGTATTTAAAATTGGGTGCTATAGAGAGGGAAACGCTATTTAGAGGGGGTGCTATAGACAGGTTTAACTGTATATTCATTAATAATTATTTGTTTAAAATTCTTCTTTTACATATATGTAAATTATTTTTTCCTCTCTCTATCTAAACCTAAGGTATATATATACATATGACATAGATTTCAATGAGGCAGTATTAGCCCTCACTCCTGTAGAGGGACTCCAAGGCCACAAACACTTGACTTAATTAAAAATTCCTATAAAGAAACCTTTGTCCCTGTGGATGACTTTTTTTCCTCCCTCAAGTAACAAATTTTTCTTTTTTTAAATAAAACATCTTTCCAATGCCCTTAGTGTGTTGAAAAAATATTTAGGAGGGCCTGGCTTAGTGGTGAACCTTTCCAAATAATTTTTATATATTGTCTTTAAGGACAGAGTGGAAATTTGTTTTATTTAAAAAATAATATTTTGTGTGGCTGTGATAGAGAGAAGCGTGAACGCGGATGCCGCTGCATGAAAATGAACTGACCAATGGGAATGGTCAACCGTCAGTCTTCTTCCTTGTTTATACTTTTAGACTGTCTTTGTTTTACTGCTGTGTGCGGGTGTTGTTATATCCTCAATATATATCCTTATAATTAAACCTATATTTATATAATTGTTTATATGGCTGTTCTTTTTAAAACACCGACCCACAACAGGCTGAAATAGTTTCAGTCATATGTAGATGCTATATCTATAAGTTGATTTAACCAACACCTTCCCAAAGACACACACACAAAGAGCCTTTATTAAGACACCAATCTTATACAGATTCTCCTTTCTCATTACCGGCTTGCAACGATATCCTCACGATGATCAATCACCATCATGTAGTGGAGAAGAAAACGATAAATCCAAGTTCTTTTTCCTTTTTTTTGTAATTATCCCTAGTACATGTGGTACAGGCTATGATAATAATGGTGGGGAGAAATAGGCGACTGCTTTTACTGTAAGTGCACCACATGTCTATACATGTGAAAAGCAGTTCGACTTTGAACTTACAAATGTGCCAGAGCCCTGTGTTCTTTTTCCTACTTACTGCTTTGTAAAAGTTATACAGGGACAGAGCAAACATTCAACTTGATATAGCGCTGGTTAAAATACTTTGTACTGAGGTAAGTTGTCTGTCGTTCATTTTTGAGAAGAAAGTCTTTCTTACTTCACTAATATACTGACACACAAAGATGTAATGCGATATTTCAATTTCTATTTTTTTCTTTGCAAAGATGGAATATTGTATCCCTCTCACTTAAGATTTTACCTTCCTAAAAACATCAAGAAAATTTTTAACTTTGACAAAAAAGATCAATGGCATAGTGTGCTCTAAGTAGCCAAATGTGCTATGTGCTACGATATGTAAAAAGGAAATCATTCGATGCCGGTACTTACATTCGTCGTAGAAGCCGTAGATTCGGTTGATGCTGGCACATTCATGATTGCCGCGCAGGAGGAAAAAATTCTCTGGATATTTTATCTTGTAAGTGAGCAGTAAGCAAATGGTCTCCAGGGACTGTTTCCCTCTATCAACATAGTCTCCCAAAAAGAGGTAGTTACTTTCGGGAGGAAATCCGCCGTATTCGAACAACCGGAGTAAATCATAGTACTGGCCGTGAATATCACCTGGAAACACACACACATTACACTATGGAATAACAAAAGTTGCACCTTATTATAACAACAACAACAAAAAAGCCTTTATTTAGGGTCACTGACCCTATACAGGATTCACCAGAGGTATGCATAAGAACAAAGCAGTGAGACAAAGGAAATAACGATATATACAGAGTAAAAAGAGAAAGAAAAAAAAAACAAGAAAAGGAAAAAATAATAATAAGAAGAAAGAGGAAAGCAAGAAATCAACACAAAAAGAGTAGCAGTAAGAAAGTGGGGAGTGAGTATCACTTGACCTTCTTCTGAGATATGGACTTGTGGAAACCATAAAACGCCGTAGCAATATACTTATTCTGGGTCATATTGTCAATTATTGATGGAAGTGAAGCAGAGTTGCCCAGTTTTGAGCATAAGGGTTCTTCTTTCTTCTTTCAGAGCAGAGCAATCAAAAATATAGTGAGTGATTTCATTTTTTAGTTTTGAATTACAGAAGGTACAAGTCGGGTCCTCACCGCAGAGCATCTTGGTGTGGTTTTCTCTAAAAAAACTTGAAAGTATTCTAACTTGTGCGAGTAGTCTTACAACCGGGAAAGGAAAATCCCCTAAAAGAGTTGCACCTCATTATAACTACCACTAGGGATTTTATGGTGCTATAACCATGGTTAAAACAATTTGAACTAGGGGGACCTTGGAATTGTGATGTTATAACCATGGTTAAAACAATTGGAACTTGGGTGAAACCTTAGAATTGTGATGTTATAACCATGGTTAAAACAATTGGAACTTGGGTGAAACCTTAGAATTGTGATGTTATAACCATGGTTAAAACAATTTGAACTTGGGGGACCTTGGAATTGTGATGTTATAACCATTGTTAAAACAATTGGAACTTGGGTGAAACCTTAAATTGTGATGTTATAACCATGGTTAAAACAATTGGAACTTGGGGGACCTTGGAATTGTGATGCTATAACCATTGTTAAAACAATTGGAACTTGGGGGACCTTGGAATTGTGATGTTATAACCATGGTTAAAACAATTTGAACTTGGGGGACCTTGGAATTGTGATGTTATAACCATGGTTAAAACAATTGGAACTTGGGGGACCTTGGAATTGTGATGTTATAACCATGGTTAAAACAATTTGAACTTGGGGGAACATTAGAATTGTGATGTTATAACCATTGTTAAAACAATTTGAACTTGGGGGAACATTAGAATTGTGATGTTATAACCATTGTTAAAACAATTTGAACTTGGGGGAACATTAGAATTGTGATGTTATAACCATTGTTAAAACAATTTTAACTTGGGGGAAACCTTAGAATTGTGATGTTATAACCATGGTTAAAACAATTTGAACTTGGGGGAACATTAGAATTGTGATGTTATAACCATGGTTAAAACAATTTGAACTTGGGGGGAAACCTTAGAATTGTGATGTTATAACCATGGTTAAAACAATTGGAACTTGGGGGAAACCTTAGAATTGTGATGTTATAACCAAGTTGGTGTTATAAAAGACTGTCGTAACAAGGTTCCACAGAATGGCTAAGAGCCCAAAGCATCCCTCCTATTGTCTTATTGCAGCAGCATGTCTTATACCAGGGCTAAATATAGCAGGACTGCTCTAAAAGTTGTGTAGAGCGGAAGTTTATCCATCGCCGCCAGATGCTTGCAGGCAGAAATAGCATGTGCAGACCTTGGGCTGGAGCCACTGCCCCCATTCCTCTTACCACGGGATACTTCCCTACGCCTGAGTTTTTCTAAGAAGGCAACTATATCTCTGTATAAAATATTTAATTAAAAAAAGAGAGAATAATTAAAGAGACTAAAAAAGAAATCCAGGAAGCCCAGAATAGTGAACAAGACAATTATATAAGGCTGGAGAGGAAGGTCAAGAAAAAGGAAGCTGGTGTATTGAGCCTGTCAATTGAACTCTTCCTTCTCAAGTGAATGATGGATGTGAAGAGACACAGCAGGGAGCCTAGGGGATGCTAGTCAGAAAGCTTGAGGTTGGGAGATGGTTTCTCTCCCAAAGGGAGGTGCCACCATAACTGAGAGCCATATTACATAGCTGCCCTTTTATATATAGAGGCACAACATTCACTTATTATTATTTTTTGGCTTATCCCTAGTACATGTGTACAGGTAATGATAATAATGGTGGGTAGAAGTAGGTGACTGCTTTTACTGTAAGTGCACCACATGTCTAGACATGTGAAAAGCAGTTTGACTTGCATTCACTTGTACTTTATTGAGATGGGGATGTACTCACCACATATTTTCAAGGGAGCCTCAAGTTCAAGGAGAATGGGCTGGCTGAGGAAGATCTCTCGAGACTTGAGACAAAGCCCCCTGATCTCTGCCTCTGTGAGCTGGACATTCTTCCCGGGCCGCGACCCTCGAACTGTCAACACACACACAGTGTAAGACTAAACCAACATCTATTTTTTATGAAATCCTCCAAAAAAAGGCCTCTGGGAAAACCCCAGAACTATAATAGAAAAGCTGAGACAATGGAACCTAATGGA